>WBMZ01011886.1:0-245456 GCA_013400975.1 Atrichornis clamosus
GTGCGGGCCCGGCAGGGCGCGGGGGGTCCCACCCGTGCGCCGAGCGGCGGCTGCAGCCCCGGCCCCGGTGCCCCCCGTGCCAGGGGCCGCCGCCCGCCCGGACTGTTGGGCATCACCCGGCAGCCGGACTCCTGCGGGAGCTGCGGCCCGCGTCTTGCGCGTTTGTGTGGTTTGGGGTTTTTTTGTGTTGAGGAACATGGGCTTAGGACTCTTGCAGCCTGTGTCATTTCGGTGGCAGCTCGGAAAACCGTAAAGGTTTGCTCTCTCTGGGTAATGACTCCTTGGTCCATCCTGTTCTATAGGCAGAGAGCGAGAGGCAAAAAGAACTGCCGACACCCTGCCTTGGAGTATTACGTTTGATAAACACCAGCCAGAAGTGCTTTCTGTTTGGTGGAAGCAAAGCCCTCATGCTCTTCTCAATAGTTTTTTGGGAATAGATACAGGAAAAGCTTTTCAGGCTAGTAAGTTACCCATACATCTGGTAGTAGAAATGTGGAAGTATGCAATTTTTAAGACACCTTGTGATTATTCGTGCAGAAAGGTTAAAAGCATGCAACCAGTGCTTTAGGAAATGGAAGATGCATCAGATAGTGGCTTTGAAATTGTTACATCAGAAGGGTCAGGCACAGAGCAACCTGCATCCTCACAAGGAAAAGCAGTCGGAGAGGCCAAGAACGGCGACCCAGCAGAGAAGCCTCTGCTTCCAGAACCTGCAGGTACTGCACAATCAGAGGAAGGCTGGGGGCAGCAGTCTGTTACTAATGAGAATTATTGTACTTTACCTGAAGTAAGAAATTCAGAAAGGGAAGAACAAACTTCTCAAAATTCTGTATTACCAGAGAATACAGCAAGTGGGACAGGGGCAGGTAAAGAAGTTATTAAAATATTGGACATTAGGGCATTAAAGAGATTTTTTTACTTCAACTGGTTTATGGCTTCTTGCACCCACACCCTCAGCCTGTTTATGTTTGTTGGGTTTTGGTCCTGAAGTAACTTAAAATTCTCTTATAAAACATACTCCAAAGGGAAGAAGTGTGTTCTTTATCTCAAGCTGCAGTAGCCATTTATAGATGGCATTTTATAGAATCATCCTTATTTCCAGAAAGGTGTGTGAGTAGGTGTACATGCTTTGTACATGCATTTATTGCATTCTTTTAGACTATGTCACAGAAGTCACCATATTATTTTACCTCTTCTAGATTCCCCTGTAACTTACCTGCCATCCATCTGTTATCCATGTCTTTCTCCTGCAGTCCCCCAAATGATCCATCATTTCCTATACCTGTTCCTCCATATTCTGAGTGTCTTTTGTCTCTTCCTCTTCTCAGTTCCAAACCCCATTTTCTTAGCTCTTCAGAGCAGAAGGCTCTTTTCAGCAGGTGAGCACGGTGAATAACAATTTCTAATATGGACCTGCTGACTACCTTCCTCTTGGCTGGGCTGCATCAGGTGCTCTCTTTCTGATAGCTGGCTAGGAGTGTCTTTATGTGGTGACAGTATTACATTAGATATCTCTTTTTAAATTGTATGATAATGCTATTGCAGCTTTCAAATAGACTGTCTTTCCAGCTCAAAAAGCTATGATTATGCTGTGTTGCAATGTTAAAATGAAATAATCCTGGGGTAAACTTGAAAGAGTTATTTGCTTGTTTTGAAAAGATTTTCAAGAATGAATTTTGGTTTTATTTTTAGCAAGCATGATTGAGGATAATGAAACACCTAGGAAGACTGGGCCTAATTTTGATGAAACTATCCAGTCTGAGAATCAGGAATGCTTTCCTGGAAAAGTCGTTCAACAGGATTACCACATGCCAGATGCCATAACTGTCAGAGTACAAATGGGTAAATGCTGGTTTTGCACATGTATTGATATATAATAATTTTCTAATCTTGATGTGTTACTAAAAGAAACAATATTTCCATTTTGAAACTTCTATTTTAACAGATTCTGATTCATTTCAAGAAGTAGTTGTAAAAATTGAAAGACCTACCTATAATAAACCTTTTCTGGGTGGATTTAGGAACATGTCAACAGGAGTGGAATTTCATAATGCAGGATCACAAACAAAACTGAAAAAGCGACCTGACAAAGGAATTCAGTTATTTTGTAAGGAAACACAGGTAAAGGCTTTGTAGTGTCTTTTCAGAATGTTGTTTTTGCTAAATGTAATAGAATGTTGGCACTATTTCTGATAGGAAAGAGGAAGTAAATCAGAAATAAGTGTGCAAATGAAAGTATTTAGTGGATAAATATCATTAATCTTTTGATTCTTATTACAATTACCTAATTTTGCCACTGACATTAATGAGGAAAAAAATCTCTGTGTATTTTCTTCTAATCTGACATGCATTTTTTTCCCCAGACGGTTTTGGAAAAAAATAAGCTGCAACAAACAAGAAATACAACATCAACACAGATGACTAAAATTGGCCTTTATGTGTCAAACATGACTGACAAACTAATAAGTCCTGGAAAGTATTTTACAGCAGAAGAATACCATAAACGTAGACTTGAAGCTGTAAGTCCTTATCTGTTTGAAACTATCAATAAAGCAATGTATTATGAAGGTTATCTGAATGTTTAATGAGTGTTCAGTGTTCAAAGATTGAATTTAGAAGTGAACTGTAAAATGTCTTCTTATTCTCATATTTCGTAACCTTTCAGATACAGGGGAAGCATGTGCTTGCTCTGTGGTTTTAGTGACATTTGATACCTTGTGATCTCTTAAATTTTAAGAATTATGCATTTATTGTCTTCTGTCTTACAGTGACAGTTAAGTTTTGATGTAGAACATTAGGGATTAAAACAGGCTTGTTCCTACAACATTCTCATGATCTCTTTGGAAGAACGTAAGGTACATGCTTAGTATGTAGCCTGAAATTGGTGGAGTATTGGGTTAGGATGTAGGGGATCTTCATTCAGCTTTTGAGCTTTGCATTCTCTGTTTGTTTGTTTGTTTGTTTGATCAGACTTGGCAGGTTGCCTTGGGCAAACGGATCCATTTTGGATTCTGCTCAAGCTCCCTGCTTTGACATTAAGGTAGAAAGGGGCTGTTCAAACACAGGCAGTGGGTCTGTGGGGTTTTCTGGTGCACTGAGTTGCCTCATGAAGGCGATTTGAATTACGGATCCTGCATATTCATTGCGCAGAGGATACTGTTTAGGCACTGCACATTGCTTTTTGGAAACCATGTATTCCGTGACTGCACATCTAACTCAAGTATGCCCTAAATTGTGTTAGGTGGGGCACTGCTTTGTAAATGCTCTAGTTATTATTTTGATGGCTGAAAATAGGCAGTCTGAATCCAAGTGAATGTAGAAACAGTTGATTCCACAAGTGTCTAAGTAGAATAATTGTATTAATTGTATTGGCATGGTTGGCAAGATCTTTGAAATTTTCTGGGTAGAAGTTTTCTGTAAAAACTTCTTAAGTTGGTCAGCTTTAGCTGATGGCAGTAAGCATCTTGTAGTAGTGAAACCCAAATAGGGAATCATTTCCTCAGGACTACCAATATGTTTTACCATGGTCTCTAGTGTCACTTACTGAAATCTGTAATGAATCTATAGGTAATCCATAATGCACAGTAGAGAGACATCAGCTTGCTGTTGGTTCAAGTTGATGGATTCGCACAGTGCATATCCCAGCCATATTGAAATACTATTTGAAGACATATTCAAGAGAAGTGTTAGGTTAAGATATTACTGGAGACAGTGTAACTGTATTAGTATGCTTTTGTGCTTGATAGCTTTCAATGCTGAACAATGCTTATTATCTCATGGTATTGATCTGACTAAACTGCTTGTAGTGCAAGTGCTAACTCAGCTGGCAGAAGGTGAGGCTTGTGCATTATCCTCCCTTAACATATTGTAGACACTTCCCTAGTCTTCAATAGCCACAGCTTGGGAAGGTAGATGATTAAATTTTCTTCTTTAATTTCTGTCATAACAGCATTAGTAATTTTACGTTCATTATTTGTTTACAAATAAAATGCAGTTGATTTTGTGTCTATGTGTTGACTTTTGTATCTAGACATTTAAACGAAATCTTGCAAATCTGTCTACATTCCCACTATGTAAATTGGTAGTAAGATAAGGAAGAGAAAAGAATAAAAACAGTACATGGCAAAAGACAATTTTAAGGAGAGATTTGAAAAAGACAAATAGATATATGAATGTAGTTTGTATTTTGATTTGATTATTAGAACCTAGTTTATCCACTGTACTCACTGGTTAAACTCCTGCAGTTACCTAACTGATTAATCCTACTAGTGCTTAAACTAGTAGTACATGACTGATTTTGTAACTTTTAAGTTAGTTTCAGAACAAGACAAATCTTAGCAAATATAGTTAGGGAGCAAGAAAAAAGAACAGTTAAGAACAAAATACTATGCTGTTTTGTTGTAAATTCGAATTCCTTGGTATTGTATCACATATAGGTAATAGTATTACAGAAATATTTCCGTCGATGGCATGCTGTACATTTGGTACAAAATCTGATGGAACAAAAGAGGTTAAGGCTGGCACAGGAGGCACAAGAAGAATTAAAGAAAAAAATGGAGAAAGAAGAAAAATTGAGAAGGGAGTATGAGCAAAAACTGAACCCTAAAACGAAAGAAGACTTTGAGCTACTGTACCATGACTTGGAATGTAAGTTTTCTTAAAGGGATGCCCTTAAATCAACAAAATAGTACAGTTTGTTTAAAACAAACTTACGGGTTTTAGGTGTTTTTATAGAGACTTCCATGTTTTTTTTTCCACTTACAGTGGAATTTGTTTAATTTTAAAAGAATTATTTTGCTTTCATGCATTACTAGAAACAGAAAAAATGCCTTGATGCTCTGTAAGCACCATTCAGCAATAACTAAACATTCCTGTGTTATCAACATCCAGCACCTTACAAGCTACTATGAATAAAAATTAACTCTATCCCAGCCAAAACCAGAAAACCTTTTTAGGAAATAATTGGCTTGTAGAATAGTGCTATATGGCAGTTTTATTAACGTTTTTTTAATTTATGTCTAAAGTTAAAGTCAGCTAGAGGAACAGAGGTCATTTCTTTAGATCAGAGTTACTTTGATCTTTTACTCTACATTTAAGATGGTGAAAACAATTCTATGAAGAAATTAGTATTAAGATCTATAATTCATCATTTGATATAGACATTTTAAATAATGAATTAAATTTTTGCACAGAATTTTACAACATATGACAGAAGTTATTCCTTTTCACTTAGTCATCTTCTACAGATGCTATTTCTCCTTTCTAATTCATTCCATGTTTCACAAAACTGTGTTATCAAAATTTTAAAAGTCTTTTAGGAGTTCTGCAGGACATCTTGAAAGTCATACTTTTCCTGTTCTTGGAGTAGATGATGTCTAATACAGGCAACTTTTCCAGAAAAGTGATGTGAATACTGCAGATAATTGACATAAAACCTTACAGGAAACTAATGTTGCAAATTGAACAAGAACCCTAGAGTATGTGTTTTGGGAAAATAAAAGCAATCAAAAGCAGTTGACTTGTAGCAGCGTATATTGAAACAGCAAGACATTTTGGTTTTTTACAATACCTTTTAAAGCCAGAGGCTTGCACTGTAACTTGTAACAACTCTTATGTTATCTCGGCTACAGTGCTTCATGGTCTAGCTCTTTGGCAGTGTGCATGTTTTTGTCCCTGTAGCAGAACTGACCTAATGGATTACCTACTTCCTTGCAAAGCCACCTGCCCTACCTTACACCATCTCAGCTATTTCTTCATTGGTAAACTGAGCATAAATTTGGTGGCATGTGTTATTCACAGAGCTTAGGATCATGATTCTCAGAATTCCCATGTTATATACTAATCTTTTAATGCTGCCATACTTTGTGTGT
Source organism: Atrichornis clamosus (assembly GCA_013400975.1). Taxonomy (NCBI): domain Eukaryota; kingdom Metazoa; phylum Chordata; class Aves; order Passeriformes; family Menuridae; genus Atrichornis; species Atrichornis clamosus. Next base: position 5,871 of record WBMZ01011886.1, read on the forward strand.
GCATTGAACAAAGTGCTTTGTCTGAATTAATAAATCATTTGTAAATATCACTGTTTGTGACAAATGTAAAAATTATTGTCTTGAACTTTGAAACTGTTGGGATGGTGCCTTCATGAGATTTGTGGTTTGTTTAGGGTTATTTACCCCTTCTCTTTTTCTTCGTAGATAGTTCACTTTTCACTTCCCAAGAATCAAGCCCTTTTAAAGGTGTATCTGACTAGGTAATCAAATGCCAATTTACTCAAATAGTACATTTTCCTTACCACTTAGGAGACTTCTTACTATTTGGCATCTGATTTCCTGCAATATTTTCTTCAAAAAGCTGCTTCCTAGCTAATGTGCTATCAGTGTATCATGTGCTATCATGTGTATGATCCACCCCTTTTTTTTTTTTTTAAGTGTGAAGAGTCTTACTTGCAATAGAAACAAATTCAGTTAAAGTTATGGAAGAGTGCTGATATTCACAGTATTTTTAGATTTGAAACTTATGGTCATGTAAGTGTTTCTTGGTTTATATAATGCCTTTGGATTAACAAATAATAAAACTTCTAGCTATGCATATTCAGGAATTTCATATCTCAGCAACCTGAAAAAAGCCACTTCAAAACAGAATAGAACAAATTTCAGTATTTGAAATGTTTTTTTAATATTTTGTTAAAAATGGTCTGGTATCAATCTTTTTGGTTTTGTTTACTGGTGTTGACTAGTTGCTTCTCTATATGGAGATTTGCAGTCATGCTCTTCATTTTAATAGAGCTTCATGGTTCTAGGAGGTTGCAGTTTTTTTCCTACCTGCATCTGAAACAACTTTTACATTCTTACAGTGCCAACAGTCTACACAAGCTAAATCATTGTGACAGTAATAGAATGAGCCTATTGTCCTCCAGGGATCTGTGAAGGTTATTGCTGCAATCACAACAGGGTTACTATTACAGGGTCAGCCAGTACAAGCAGTTCCTGATGGTACAAAAACTTGCCTGTTGGTGCAACTATATGGTACAAATGAGATCTAGCTATATGTTCAGCATGTCTGCATTTAGACATTTATTATTTATTTGAAAAGTATGAACTATTTTTTTAATAAAAACTGGAATAAAGATTAATGAGTAAAATCTCTGCCTATAGAACAGATAATCTAAGAGGAGTGTTTTAACTTGGTTGCATGTATATGAGGAATAAAGAGGTGAGTATCAGTGATAAGTGACAGCTTCTTCATTCCTGAAAGTATAAAATGGCTTACTGTGTTTATTAGCTCCACCTTAGAAGTTGCTGCCCCCTCCAGGCATGTAAAGTTTCATGTAAATTAATTCTGTATCATGCTCTTGTTTGCTGAAATGGCTTTATTTAGAAATATATCCTTGGGTTCTCAGAACTTGTCAGACAACTGTCATTTTACAGTTTGGAGAGCCTTAAGGAAATTAATTGAAATATTTTAAAACTGAAAACGTAAGGTATTATAGATAAGAAGCCACAGGCGCCTTCCTCCTTTCCCTTCTTGTGCCTCTAATCTTACCTGATTCAGGATGTTACAGGCTTTTTCAGTGCATCACATATTGGATTGTTTTCTTTTACACTGGGTTTCACTTTTGCATAACTTCTGGGATGATAACAAGACTTTGCGATATTATCCAGGGATGTTGAAGTTTTGGATCTTATAAAATTCCCTACAAAATTCCAGAGGTATTTGAACTGGATCAGACTCTTCAGAGAAGCCAGGAATTGTTACACGTTATGCAAATATAGTAAACACAGTTTGATTTTACCGAGAGCTTTCTCTACAGCCATGTAGTCTGCATATTGGCAGCAGAAGAGTCGGGGGTCAGATTCTTATACTGCATGTACTGATCCACGTGCTGCTGTCATGACCATCCCGTGGCTTCTTCTGCGGCCACTTCCTGCCACTTGAAGGGTCACGTTGTAGAAGAGGAAAGGGAGAGTAGAGCAATGACTGTCTAATTATTAACGTGCACTCATCTGCCTCGGATGGGGAAAGGTGATACCACTGCTACATCCAGTGTGAGACCTGGAGTGCGGAATGTGACTGTCAGTCAAGTTTTATCTCGGTTTTGTAGGACTTCAAGCTGCTTTAGATTTTACTCACTTACGCAGGGAGAAGCAGTAATATTCTCTGCACTGAGTACTAGCGTTAACCACAGTAAAATGCGGTCATTTCATCACACATTTCCACAGGGGCTAAATTCTTTTTCTCATATATAGCTCCTTCTTCTCATCCTTGAGTTTGGAGTACAAATTGGCAGTCTGGAATTGATGTAGACACACATACTCTCACAGAACATCTGTATAATTTACATTCATTTCTGGGCCATTTTGCTTGTAGTGAAAATATGCATAACAATCAATTCCCTGACATGGAATCTGGCTTTTAGTGAATATTGAAAAAAAAAGTCAATTACGTTATTTCTTAAAGATGAAAGCAGAGGTTTCACTGGAAAACATCTTGTAAAAAATACCCCCAATATTTGTATCTGCAGTATGGATGCAGGAGGAGACTGAGCGGATTAACAGAACTCTTACTGGAGCTGAAAGAAAGGCAGCACTTTGTGGACTTCTGGAACAAGAGACACAGCTCATTGCTTGCATTGGGAGACATAAACTACATGCCAATGAGGAGAATCAACAAAAAGCAATACTGCACCTTCTGGATAAGGTCAGTGGTTAGGCTGATAATTTTAGCCTGAACATAAGGAATACCAAATTACAGGAACAGAAAATACACCTGCAAAGTACCAAAAGTAACTTTTGTTGGTTTTGACAGTTAATCATGTGAAAGCTAATGCTATAAATATCCAAGTTATGTGGTTGTTCATGTCAGTATAATTCCGTAAATTTCTTTTTCCAAGCTGAGAATTTCATATCTCGCAGACTGATGGAAGGTTTAACATTAAGACTGTTAACTATAGAAAATATGAACAATAAATATAAAAATATAAAAGTAGCCCTGAGTGGATGGATTTTGTGTTGCATAACTATTCTGCATAAAAAAAATTATTCTGATGGCACTGCTAACAGCATTAAAAGTCTAACAATTCAGAATGGTTAATTTGAGGTTAAAAACCATCAGGGTCTTACATACCATTCTATATTTTGTATTGTGTGCATTTTAGTGCTGAAGGAAGCCAATTAGCTTCTCTTTGAAAAATACTGACTTTCACTTATCAAAACTAATGACTAAGTGATTTTTCCACTGGTGAATGTTCTGTTCATTGTTCTCTATTGTGAAAAGTTTGCTATTGCATTTAAAATTAAAAGCAAACATTTAAGCAAGTGTTTGTAAAATTAAACTTTAATCCTGCAGAATGGATTAATTGCTTTTCTTTTTCTTCTTCCCTCAGAAATGTTATCCTTCAGGAAGTAAATTTGTCATTAATTTCCTAACTGAGCATAGGCCTCTGGTTGTCGTATGTCTGTCTTTAACAAAAGCATTTATTTCATTTTCATGTACAAGGAAGAACTTTGACTGAGTCTGATGTTGAACTCAGTTTGAAATCACTAGCTGTAGTTCCATTAGAACTTTAACTTAAGATTTCATTCTAGTATAATCCTGGGGATGATATTTAAGGCAAGTGTTCTTCAATCTTTGCTCTATAAAACAAATATGAGAATTCCTTCATTCACAAAGATGATTTAAAATGGCACTAAATTTAATGGTACCTTAACGTAAAATACTAAAAACCCAGTTCTTTTTGGGTAAACATCCAGCAACTCATCCCCTCAGAAAAAAGAAATAGTTTATTTTCTGACTGTTTTCAAAGTATGTGACATGATTATGAAAAAAACCACTGCAACAGAAATGGTTTTTAGCTAACTTTTTTATTATTATTTTTAATTTTTGACTATTTAGTGCTCAAAAGTAAAAATGACAATTTTGTCCAAAAGAGACTTTTTCATGCTTTTTATTACCGATGCAGGGGAACCATACTGTAAATTTGATTTGATAAAATCTATTGCATTTCTGATTATGAACAAATTGCTTATCTGAAATGTTGGTGAAACTATTACCACGTTTATTGCTGTGGTATAATTGTTTTCTGTCTTACTGCTTTCAAGAATGCAAAAAACCTCAAAAACCTAAATAATTAGGAGTTTTATCAGCGCCTTGAATCATTTCTATGTTAAATGTTTGCTTCTACTACTTACAATCTATTCTGTTATCTTCTAAGAAACAGAAGCCTGGAACAGTCAATGCAAATATATTTCTCTCTTAACTGACTCTGTCATTACTCCAGTGTCCTACCCTGTACAGATTATTTCCAGTACATATTCTGACAAGTTGTACAGTTTTCTCACATTAGAATCAGGAGCAAAATGTTCTTCAGTACAAGAATTATTAGTGACAGTTGATGTCTGGAGATTCAGGAGGCACATCAGAGACAACAGATGTTCTGTTTTTCCAAACAGTGGAAATGTTTCTGAAGTTGTTCATAGTAATTTATTTATTAATATTTTAAATGTACAAATTAGGTTTTTCATTAAAGGGACTGTATTCTTTTTAATTTTACAATCTAACGAGCTTCTGAACTAGTGCAAAAGTTTTCATGTTTTTTAGTCATGTCAGCTGTACGGTTTTGAGTGTTCTAAACTGTTGATGTAGATAGCAGCATAACTGAGAGGTAGAAAAAGTAATAACTTCTGCATTTTTAAAGAAGAGAAATATAATTTTGGAAATCTCAATTAGATGGATGGTTTGCTATGACTGTATTGCTTTGACTATGTTTGCTATGACTGCAATTTAAGCACTTTAAATAACGGTGTGAAATGTATTGTTGGAGTACTAGATTAGGGATTATTCCATTATTTCTTGAAGTTTGAGCTGGTAGTTGATCTGGACACTTGCCAGTTAAAGCTGGAATAACAGCTTTCACATCTGGAGACTGCAAGCTGCAGTAGCTGATGTGATATGAAACTTGCTTCTCTGTGGAAACCTTTGTTCCTTTGCTACTTTAAGCATGTGCCTCCACAGGCATGTGTGCTTTTAGGAAGGTTGCTGCTGGTTGTGTGTGCACTATGTTCCTAGGGGGTTCTTTTCTATGCTGAGCTCATTCTTCTTCAGCATTTGTACATTGAAGTGGAAGTATTTGATTAAGCTTTTATACAGCAATCATATTTTCTTAAAGAAATTTGTGTAATTATTAATTGTTGCTCAGTTCATACCTTTCATGCTTTGTACTATTTCTGGACACATCCCATGGATTTTTTTTTAACTTTACTTACCTTTTTCTCTCTGTGTTTGTGGTGGTGTGTTTCTCTCCTCAGGTGCTTTTTCTGCTTTCATGCGTTGGCAGCAGTGTAGTTGTAGTAGCCTTGCTTTATGAAGTAATACAGATAACAGGGTTGTTGTAAATTCCACAGCACTGCCAGCAGACTAAAAGGCAAGAAAAGGCTGGCAGAAGATCTCAAAGCTTTAGTTTTTCTCGCATCAGTCTGGAGTACAGAAAAATAGTCCTTAAATGAGAGATTGTGATTCTTTCTTAAATATTGGAAACCTTCATATTGATGAGACATCTGGGGTTTTTTTCAGTACAAAGCTGCATAATTTTTTTTACATTTTAAAATATTTTTTATCTAATACCCTCTAATAAGGTAGTAAGAAAAATTATAGAAGTTACAGATATATCTCTGGAGAATTAGTTATAATGACATAATTGGTCTGTGTTAAGGGTCATTTGCAGAATGGGATACCAGGACTGCTTGTATGTATTTGAGTTTGCAAATTTATCAGAAGAATCTAATTTTACTATTTTTCGTGGTATACTTTGCCCATTGATTCTTCCTAGCATAAGCAAATGACCTTTCTGTATTATTGTGATTTCATTGAAGAGGGTCAAATGTAGGTACTGAATTAACTACTATGTGGAAAACTGGGGAAAACAGAAAAGGATTGACAGCATGATAGACCTTCTAAGTTGGTGTGAGTTTTGTTGTTTTCGAAGTGTGGAGGTTTCTTTGTTGGTTTGGTTTTTTTTTTTTTAGAACTTCTAGTGCTGTATAAAGACAGTGAAACAAAATGAAGATAGAGTAGAATGCTCCCTATTTATGACAGAGAGAAAATTGTCACATTCTATTAGTGAACACTCAAGTTCCAAATACAGTGAAAGAGAATAATTAGTACACAGAATCAGGTTTCAAATACCTCTCCCTATTAAGGAACAGGAATGAAGTTAAGTGATGATGAGGAGAGGCTTTTGAAAATTCTTTTCCTATTGGAATTAGGTATCTATCTCCTTGTGTAACAGTGTGATTTGCAACCAAAACCAGTCTTCTGGAAAGAAGAGAATGGTTGGGCTTTTCAAACCCAATGGGGCACCTGACATCATGTAACTTCTTGCTGTCTATAAAAGTTAAAGATGTGCAAAGAGATTATTGAAGCATAAGGCGTATGACATGTGGTTAAGTTAGCAAATAAGAGGCTGGGTGAAGTATCGGATAAACTGTAAACTCGTACATTGCCTTAGCTTTAACAAAGTGTATTTCTTCGATCTGTCTCTGCAACTAGCATAAATACAACAGTCCCCTGGAGATATTTTTTACTGCAGTAGATTTTAGGGTCTTAAATTTGCAATCTTTACACAGTCAACAGACCTATTGATTTTTACTGATAGTTTGGAGGGATTTATGACTGCATGGTGAAATACAGAGCAAATGTATTCTAACACTAGTCAGTAAATTTACTTTAAAGAAGTAGAGCATATCCCTGTGGGAGAAGATTAGTTGCTTTTAATGTACTGTAAATCAAAATTTTCATAACCTGCAACTTTAAATAAAGTGTGTAATTGAATGCATGCTCTGGTGGAAGAGGTGCTGTATCGATATTGACAATAGAATTAGTCTTTTGCATTAGTCAAGCATTAAGTCCCTGTTTGCTCTGATGAAACTTAATGTAACATAATGCAGTTATTCAACTGGTAGTCAGATTTTAATAGCTCAGAATTCTACAAATTGTTTCTGAAGTGTGCACAACCTAGGAGATGGAAAGCATATGATGGAAAAATCACTGAGATGGATACACAGGGTACACTCCGTGGCAAAGAACTACGTGAAATCTACCACAGCATTAGCACAAAGGACATCCCAAAAGATGAGAGAACAGATGTGCTGTTAACACTCAGATGTACAGTGAAGGTATGTTTTATTTTTCTATTTATGTTTGGCTTGCAGCTGTACTTCCCAGAGATACTGTCACTTAATTATGGTGACACACAAGCTGTGCTGCCACAAGTGCCATGATGGCGGGCTGGCAGCAAGAGAGCCTAGTGGACCTCATGGCATGAGAGTGTAGTTTTCATTCCAGACACACTCTAAAATCAGATTTCACTTTGTCATGTGCACATTTTTCTTCAAAACGTGTTAGAATTTTAACCCCATGGCTTTATACTTTTTTGTATATTAATACATAATACAATTTTAGTACAAAGTTTAGTTTAATTCTTATAGCAACCTTGAGAGCACTGTGGCAGAGATGTATGTGGTGATTACCACATATTTCTTCTCTGTTCTTTGAAATGTCTGTTTAGAATCTATCTGTTGGTTTGGATTACCAGTTTTATGGGTGGCAAATATTGATGTTTTACTTCTCTGTGCCGCTCAGTCCCTACCCCCACTCTTGCTGCCGGTGTTCCCAAGGAATCAGAAGCTGGTTGCATTTCTTTTAGTCTTTCATGTTTGTTTTATTTCTTTATTCAGGTGCAAAAACAATGAGTTTCAAGGTCCTTTCAGGATGATACTGTTGACATCAGCCTAGAATAGAATACTGCTTCCTGGTCTTATTAAAACAAACAAACATCTTGCTGTTTGTTTTAGTAGTGCCAGTATTTGCTCTAAAGTCAATAGATTGAGAGCACTCCTGGTTTATGAACTCCTGCCCATCTTAATACAAGTCAGTACTGCTGTAGTGAACAAGTGAATTTCTGTGAATTAGCACTCTCTTTTACCTGAGAAAACACTGAACTCATTCACCTCTTACCTCTCTCGCCCGAGAATCTTCTGCCAACCTTTGGAATATTGAAGTGACTAATTTCCAGCCATACTGTCAAAGTCCCCATGCCTTTTGTGTGGTGGAATTTTTTTTTTTTTAAACCCATCTACATTACACCTCCAATCTCTTAGCCAAGGAAGCTTCTTAGGGAAATATTTCTTTGGGCATTTGAAGATAAAACTTTGCATGTGTTGTGTACCTCTGATAAGCATTTTTTAGTGCTTCCAGGCTTACAGTTCCTTACAGCTTTGGTATATATGTACAGGCCCCTTAAAACAGAATCTGTAAGCATTCTCACTTTTGTAGTTTTTTCTGGTAGTTTCATTGGAGATTGTTTCCCTGAGACACTAACGGGTTCTTCTGTGAACATGTTCTTCCATGAACATACAGAGGTATGAATGATAATGGGCATAGAATCCATAGTTTGCTTTCATATTTGCATTGAATTATTTTGTTTGTTTGCTTCTTTAATGTTGTGGAGTTTGTTTTCCTTTTTATCTTCTTTTTTTAGGAGCATGAATGTAAATTAACACAGGAAATAGTGGCATTAATTGACAGGGAAATTGATCTTATGTCAAGAGAGGTGAAAGAGTGCAACTTAGAAGGACTGAGGAAAAGAATTTGTACATTATTTCTTCAGTATATTAAAATTCCAAAGATTAACCCTGAAGTTGCTGAGTTACTTAAGGTATTATTCTTATTTTGAAGCCTGACATAGTGGCCGTTGAATTACGGAGAAGAGGAATGGGAAACATTGAAAGCTTTTCATTTTACATTTTGCTGTAGAAATGGTGGTGGAGTTCCTCAAGAAGTAAAATGTAGCAAGTACATAGGCTTCACACAAATAAATAAATGTGTATGGTCATGTTAGGAAGCATGGGGCATAGACATGGTTATAAGAACCTGACAGGTAGCACTGAGAGAGCCCAGGAACTCTTGTGTTTGATACAAAAAATCTGAAAGTTATAAATGGTAGACCTTACAGGATGGCATCGGTAAAATCAGTAATAGCAAAGGGATACCAATATATTGAGAGAGCAATTTGTGTTTTTCCCACTGCCAAGGGGCAGCATGCCATGCATCCAGAAAGGAAAAACATTGCCATTGTCAAAGTTATGTCTAATGAGCTTGCACCTAAGCAAGAACTGTTACGGGCTTCTGTTGTAGAATCAGTTGCTACTGTGTGCCAAGAAGCTGTAATTAGTTTTGGGTGATTTTTTTCTTCTCTGACTACAGATTATGAATAAAAATATGATTCACTATCATGTTGGTGCTTTAAGTAGCAACGTCTATTCTGCATCTATCGAGAGAGGATTCCTTGTACAGTGGTTGATGGTATCTCAGGAGCAGAAAATCTGTCAGATTTACATGCAGATGTTAGTCAGATTTAGAACCAACTAACAGGTACTTCTGCACTAGGTTTATTAGCAGATATATCATAGCAGAGACTGAAGATATCAGACTACTCAAACTACCCAGTTACAGATTTGGTCCCTCTGCACAGACTACATATATTCTTTTCAGAACCCATGAAGCAATATGGGGATGAGGCAGGCACTAACAAGTTTAGTTTATTATCTTCCCCTACGTTTTTTTTGGGCATGTGGATCTGATGATTTTTTATTCTTATGCCAAAACATTAATATGCCCATAATCTCAGGGGTTTATCTTTGACATAAAGGGCAGATTCTACATGAAAAATTAAGTGCAGAAAATTTCGTTTCTGTTTTCTCACTACACTTCATTGGATATTTAAAAATAAATACTACTAGCTTTTACATATTAAAATACTTGCGTGACGATATGTAAAATATATTTTGACAGGGGTAGAGTGACACACAAGACAAAGATACCTTGTGGTAAACTAACTTTTTATTTTTCTATTTTTAGGTTCCACAAGATCCCTTAAAGCTTTATAAAAATATTTACTTCTGTCATAGCTGTGAAAAGTACTTACCAGCTACTGAGTTTCCCATTCCTGCAAATTCCCGCACCATTGGCAGATGTCGCTCATGTTACCAGCTTGATAATGAGGCTCGGCGACGAGAAGCATATTTGAAGTACAGACTTATACTAGACAATCTCAGAAAGTCTGAGGCTGATTATCGGGATGATACTAAAATTGTTTTCTTAGTTCAGGTACTGTTGGAACGAGCATTGCTAGTAATGGTAACCAGTGACTTTGGTAACTTTGACTATATGTCCGTTTCATTGTGTATGTAGTTGACAGGTTGAGGCTAAATAGGCTAAAGGCTACAACTTCTTCCTGTGATATGGGATGTTCCATACCATAAAGAAGCAGCCTTTTAGCTCTTGAAGTATAGATGGTTCTACTTTCAAAGGTGGTTACAAGCTATACACTAAAAGAAGTCTAGCTGACAGGTCAAAGAATCAGATGTTTCAAAAACTGTGCTAAAGGTAGAGGCATATCTCTAGATACTCCTTAACCGGGATCATATGACATAAGCATAGAAAATTTTTACCCAAAGCTTTATTTGGATTTTTACATGGTTGCAAGACTTGTGGAATGAAACCTGCTTCTTCCTTCTTAACCCTGTTTTTCATTTCAGCTTCCAGATATGCAGTACCTGATTGAGAACATATGGAACTGTCAGTCAGCTCTCAGTGCCTGCAGTGACCTGTATGATTTGGTTATGGTGAGATGGGATAAGCAGCATGAGTGGTCTCCGTGGAACACTATTCTCCTCACTAAAGAAGAGGCAGATGCACATCTTAAGCTGTGTAACCTTCAGAAGGTAAAATTCAATGGGCTTAAGTTTATACATTATTTATGTTATGTTTTAATTGAATCCTGTGACGACTTATGGGCCAAATTTAGTTACACTTCTCCATGTTTAAGTTGGCTCATTTTGACTATTTAAATGATGGCATCTGTACTACTAAACAAAATGGACACTAATCCAGAAGGCATCTGGAATGTACGGCTCATTCTGTGTGCCTGAACTCTGTCTTGCCCAGATTCTCCCTCCTGAAATGCAGGAAGCTAAGTGGCCTCATCCATGCAGCCTACTGAGAACAGTGCCACGCATGTGCTGTTGCCCCAGCTCAGATCAGATGAGAGTTAGTCTGGAGGAAAAACATACAAAAGACTAACCATAAATACTATGACAGTCGTGTGCCCGTGCTCTTGTACATGCTCTGGCCTGATTAGTTTCTTGCCTTATAAATTTGGCTCTTTGTCTAGAACTTACATATTTGTCATCATAAAATTGGTCTCTACTTTCTTACATAGATGTCATCTAAGTATCCCTAGCAATGTAATCTCACAGTTTGCAATTAAGTGATAAAAACATTTCTGAGTTAAAAAAACTTAAGAATGTGTTAAAGTCATCATCAAAACTGTGTTTTTACACCAATTCCTCCGTATTCCATACCTAAACATGCTGGTCTGTTAAATATCTCACTCCACTGAACATGATATGTTAAGAGTATTTAGTTTTGTAAGGTGTGGGATAATCCTGTGAGCTGTTTGTCCTGCAGTTAATAAAGGATTATTAAGCCTTTCAGCTCTAGGTTATTGATTTATGTAAGTAGTGATCTGCAGTCATTGCTCCCTGGTGTCCTTTTGTTCGTTCTTGATTCAATTTTTAACACAATACATGTGCATTCAGAAATGCAACTTCAACTGTTACATATTGCCCTTCTTTTTGGAAGTCTTAAGAGGATGTGATATCTAAACTGACAGAGCAAATTAATTTCTCTCTTGAAAGTTTTGCTTTGTGGATGAAATATATCAGGGAATTCTAAAGGTAAAAGGAATTCTGCCATCTGTTATATTTTGTGTGTATGTGCACGCTCGACTTGTGTCTTCAAGCAGACACGTGTATGTGAGCTTCAGCTTTAGAAGATAAAATCACTTTCAAGCTGGATATTCCTTTATTGGCTGCTCTGTCTCACCGTGAGTCAACAAGGCTGTTCAGACAGTCTGAATCTAGCAATGCTCCTCAGCATCCATGAATTTCTGTTCCTAGCATTAGGGCAGGCAGAGATGCTGATTAAGCACTTCTCTGGGTTAATGCCATGAGTCTGGATGTCATAGTCAAAGGAATGCCAGTAACTTGATTAGGTCCAGAGCTTCAGTGGATGTGGAAGTTAGGTCAGAACAGGTAAGCTGCACTAGCCTACCTAAAAATCATGAGGTATTTTCTTTAGCTCTTGAGACAAAACTGGAAGTGAACCAGCTGTAGTGAGGAGCCACTGTTCTGCACTGGTAATGACCAAATCTTCCTTTCAAAAAAAAAGTGTGAAATAAGGAAAATGAGGCAAGGATGGAATGTTGTAAGTTGAATCATTATTTCTCATTCACTGAAACAAAAAAGGCGTCTCAAGCACTTTATTTAATAGTAATTATTCATAATATGACTATAGCAATAGCAAAGGCTTTTTTCAACTAAACATTCTGGTTATTCCATCATTCAAACTACTACTATCACTAGAAGTTTGGGGAAAATGTCACCACTGCATGCAAACACTGACTGAAGTGCTGAAAAATACTTGCTGCCATGATTATTTGTAACTAGTGACTGATTCTTATCAAGGAATGTCCCTATAGTCTTCACCTTGCAAATGTTGATATCTAAGCATTGCTTTATTTAATTTTCAAATGTAAATACAAATGTTCTTACCAGACAAAAGAAATAAATAAATTTAATCTTGAATGGCTAGGGAAAGTTATTCTGGTTTTAAACATGACTAATATTTCACGAGGAGTAATTTTCACTACTGGGCCATAAAATAGCAGTATAGAACTACAAAATATTTCATTATGTATTATATACACATAAATGATCTGGCTTAGTTTATTAAGGGTAACTATTTATAATGTCTAAAATATGAAGCACCACATAGGTTTCTGGATATTTTAATTGAATTTAATGGGATTTGAATTTATTTTTCCTTTCAGGCTTATGAAGCTGCATTTATTTACAGAATAAAACAAAAGCATATCCGGGCAAAAAACTACTTTGCTCAGATTCCTGCGATGTCATCATTTTTGCATAGAAGTAACAATCAGGCTAATGCAGATTCCTACAAAAAACATAATTCTTCAACGTTAAAGTGAACTTAATTATTAATACCATCTCCTAGGTTTTAACGAAATACACTTTTTCATCAATACCTTAGTTGTATTACACAGATCAAAATAAACTTCTGAAGATAAAATAATTTGGTCTTGATTATATAACTGCATTTCAAGTTTTGTAACCTCATTAAAATAAAAATTGTTGTTAAAGAGCTCTGTAAATTCTCAATTTTTAGAGCAATGATTATTTTTCAGTGTATTCCTGCATTGCTTGGAACATTCTGTCTATAGTGTAATATTCCTGTTGGGTGAATTCTGCTAATTCTTTGTCACCCTTTAACTAGAAAAACAATACTATAGCACTGTTTTAAATTTGTTTTTCTCGTCTTAAGCATCTAAAGCAGAAAACTCCCAAGCCCCGTGATTCCTATGGAACAATAGAATAGATATACCCTTGCAGATGAAGCCACTTTGCCTTGCAAACATTTGTGTAAAAGAATAATTTTACTTTTTATAGCTCATCTAGATGGTCATAGTGGAACCGCCAGCATGTAATGACTGTATGCAAGATCTTGAAATTATTGTAATTATTACAATTTGAGTATTATAATTTAAATATTATAATTTGAAATACACATTTCAGACTGTTTGAAAAATGTTTATTTTTGATGAGCTTGTATTGTTTGAAGAAGTAAATTCTCTCCATAACTAAAAAAGTTTATGTTTGGTTATAATTACAGAGAAAAACATGATATGGTGTAAATGCAAAAAGTCCTATAGAAAGTTGCAAGGTTCTTCTTGAAACTTCTATTATAGATGTAGTTTTGACCCAGCCTTTTGCTCTGGCAAATAAAACTGTCTAGGAAAAAGCAGAAGCATTTACAAAGAGATATAAGCATATATTTGGCAGCAAACAGCTGATAACTGGATTGACTCCTTGAACAGAACATGAGCTGTAGAACCAGTAGCTGGCTGGCCAATGCATTTCAACATCAGTGGAGCCTTTCCACTGATTAAAGGGATCGAGCGGGTGGTTCCCATCCTCTCCTTAGCCAGTAGGCGCAGGGAGGGGCTGCCTCTGGCCATCGGAGGTGGGACTAAAAGAAGGCTCCAGGGAGCGCGGGCGACCCGGAGTGGGCAACAGGGGCATGGCACGGCAGTTCGCACAGGCAGGGCAAGCAGGCAGGGTTGCAGTCATCTTCCTACTAGTGGGGTTTTTATTTTGTGCTGGGGTTTTGTCTGTTTGTTTTGGGGGTTTTGGGGTTTTGTTTTTTCAGCAATGGTCTCCAAACGATCAAAAGCTATAGCTAGTAAAAGGGTGCCAACCCAAACAGACCCCCCCAAGAAGGATGCATCTGTCCAGACCTCTTCCTGTAAGGAGTGTTTGAGCTTGTCAGTAGTACCAGGGGACAGTGCAAAAGACGCCTGCCTGCAGTGCAAACAGGTGAATGATCTCCTCTGTCTGGTGGCCGAGCTTAAGGAGGAAGTAGAAAGATTAAGGAGTATTAGGGAAAATGAGAGAGAAATAGACTGGTAGAGTTACACCCTTCCATCCCTGAGAGAAGCCCACCATGAATCAGAGGACTCCCATGCCTCCTATCATCAGGCAGAAGGAGGAGACCTAGAAGATGAAACGGGGTGGAAACGGGTCCCTACCCGGGGAGGTAATAAAAATTCCTCCCAACCCCCATCACCTACCCAGGTGCGACTTCAGAACAGGTATGAGGCCCTGGATCCAGAGGGTCAGGCAGATGACATTGAAGAAAATAATCCGCCTGGAGAATCCCCCAACTACACTTCATCTGTACTCGGCACTGGTGAGGCCACACCTCGAGTGCTGTGCCCAGTTCTGGGCCCCTCAGTTTAAGAAGGACGTTGAGACGCTTGAATGTGTCCAGAGGAGGGCAACCAGGCTGGTGAAGGGTCTGGAACACACGCCCCGTGAAGAATGGCTGAGGGAGCTGGGCTTGTTTAGCCTGGAAAAAAGGAGGCTCAGAGGAGACCTTACCTCTCTCTACAGCTGCCTGAAAGATGGTTGGTTATAGCCAGGTGGGGATAAGTCTCTTCTCCCAGGCAATCACTGACAGAATGAGAGGACACAGTCTTAAGCTGTGCCAGGGGAAGTTTAGATTAGACATCAGGAAAAAGTTCTTCACTGAAAGAGTGATTGAGCACTGGAATCGTCTGCCCAGGGAGGTGGTGGAGTCACCGTCCCTGGACGTGTTCAAAAAAAGACTGGATGTGGCACTCAGTGCCATGGTTTAGTTGTTGAGGAGGTGGTAGGTCATAGGTTGGACTCGATGATCTCAGAGGTCTTTTCCAGCCTAATTCATACTGTGATTCTGTGATTTTACCATTAAATTCAGATTCTGTATTTTACTTCAGTACTGAACTAATTGTAGAACTGCAGCACATGAGCATTCCAGTTGACTTATGTGCTTTCTAAGATCTGAGCCTCAAGATAGGAATGGCTGCTATGACTGAATTTCCTCAAGTGATAAAAGGAATTTTGAAGTAAAGTATGGGTTGAATGGCAATGAGTCACATAGACAGCAACCTGCTTCTTTATAAATTTGTTGCCTTTCTTAAACAGATTTTTAAAAATGAAATTTACAAGTCCAGGGTGATTTAAATAAACAGTAAGGAAATAGTTCAAACAAACATGAGAAGCCAGTAGTCCATTGATTTCAATGCAATGTGGTGTTGAAGATTTTTGGAATCCTAGAATTATTTAGGTTGCAAGGACCTTTAAGATTGAGTCCAACTTTTAACTTGATACTGTCACGTTCACCACTAAACCATGTCCCTAAGTTCTACAGCTACATGGTTTTTAAATACCTCCAGGAATGGCAACTCCACCACTTCTCTGGGCAGCCTCTTCCAATGCTTGACTACCCTTTCAGTGAGAATTTTTTCCTATTATCCAACATAAACTTCCTCTAGTGCAACTTGAAGCCATCTCCTCTGGTCCCTCTGGACCCTCCACCAGCTTCGTTGCCCTTCTCTGGACACGCTTGGGCACGTCAATGTCTTTCTTGTCATGAGGGTCTCAAAACTGTATTCAAGGTGCAGTTTAGTAGTGAACAGCATTTGAGGTGTGACCTCTCCAGTGCTGAGTACAGGGGCACAATTGCTGCCATGGTCCTGCTGGTCACACAATTTCCATCCAAGCCAGGATGCCATTGGCCTTCTTGGCCAGCTGGGCACACGCTGGCTCATGTTCAGACAGTCGTCGACCAGCACTCCCAGGCCCTTTTCTGCTGGGCAGCTTTCCAGACGCTCTGCCCCAAGCCCGTACCACTGCACGGGGTCGTTGTGGCCCAAGGGTAAGACGCAGCACTTCATTTTGTTGATCTTCCTACAACTGGCCTCAGTCCAGCCTGTCCAGCTCCCTCTGCAGAGCCTTCCTACTCTCCAGCAGATCAACACCTCTGCTCAGTTTGTTGTGTGCAAACTTACTGAGGGTGCACTCGATCCCCTCATCCAGATCATTGATAAAAAGACACTAAACAGGACTGGCCCCAGTACTGAGCCCTGGGGAACACCTCTTGTGACTGTTCACCAGCTGGATGTAAACTATTCATCAGCATCAGCAGCTCTTTCCTGGCAGTGCCATTTAATCGCACTGTGAAAGCTTTTGTGTAAATACTTAAAAATTTGTGCTGCAATTATAGTGAGTTGGATGCTTGACTAATATTTGAGACATGGCTGTCCACAAAATAAGTGTGTTCCTGTATAAAGTGAAAACTAATGTCATCCTTCAAATCAGTGTCCAAAAATGGCATTTGAAAGCACAGAAATGGAAAGTTTTAGAGGACATGACGTAAGGAAAGAGTTGTTGCAAAACAGAAAAAGTATTTTCAATAGTTTGGATATCTAAGTTATTTGTTAAGGCAAGGCCAAGTAAACCCAACATAAGTAAAATAGTATAATTTTAAAAAATCATAACTGAAATTACAATAAAATCCTTCATGTCTTTAGTTGCTAATTTTATTATAAATGTTTTGTTGATATTGTTACTGAATTTAAAACCAATTATTTTTTTACCACTTTTTGTCCATAGCATTTATAATTGTATTGCATTTTGAAAAGGAATTAATTTAAAATTTTCTCTAATAGTTACTGTATTGCTTCACTTGTTTATGTAGCTTATATATGATATTAAAGAAGGTACTGGACAAGTATGAAGAATGAAAATATTCTGTGTATCAGATAGTGGAAAAGCTGACTGGAAAGTTCAGAGTTAAAAGATACTATAATTCTAGGAGGTCATTGCATTTTACCAGGAAAATAAAACTGTTCAGATAAAGGGTAACACCTGCCAGCTTCTAATGGAACTGATTAAATTCTTTAAAAGCAATGCTGATGATCTGTGCTTGTGTTTCAGAGAGTTACTCAAAAGATGGTTTTAGAATTTATTGGTAAAACTGCCTCTGCTTTGGAGAATAGATACTGTCAGGATAATGAGAACAAATGACTGCAGAGTGTCAGTGCCTCTCCAGAGGTGACTGTGAGGTGAAATTCTAACCTTCTGCATTCACTTCTGATAAGTGGCTGAAGTGATAACTTTATCAAGTCTCTTAAAGCATAGCTCAGAGGTTGAGTTCACGACGAATCCACACTCCTGACACTCTCCTGAAGGGCTGATGAGCGGTGCTGGGGTTGACTCGGTTCTTTCCCAGGCACAGACTCGCACTCCCAGGTGAAGGGGATCAGCCCATGTGGTGTGCACGGTTCCTTCTGCACTAGCAGAGACACGAGGCCCATCAACACCTTCTCCTACCTCACACGACTCTTGCAAGCAGGAGTTTTGGAGCATAAATCAAAATTTGCCTTCTCCCCACCTCCAACACACTGGCAATCCATTTCCAGAGGGAGAAGTTCTGGCTTTCTTCCCACATGCACAAGTGTTTAGTATTGTAATTTGCAATGAAACACATGTGTTTTGCCTCCCCACTCTAAAGAGGAAAATCCATGCTTTTTTCAGGATGCAAATTTCCCTATTTATATCTCCAAGGCTGAAAAACTCAGAGTAATTGTTTTCTCCACCTCCTTGCCCCAAAAAGATGTCCCAATGAACAAGATATGTCCCCTTCTTAGACAATAAAATGATTGTAAATGGTGATAAAGCAGGATTCTATTAAATATGTGAGGCTAGCAGAGTAGTTGCTGACTCCCATTTGGCATGTGGAAAATACTTTTTCAATAGGAAATGATACTAATAGTAACTGAAATTTTAAAAAAACCAAAACACCCAAGACTTGGATTTTAAAAATTATTATTTATTTTGTAAAGAGCCTAAATTTAAAAATGTCTATTAGCTGAACTGGCAGAAGTTATTTAATATGCTGCTCTAGTATCGTGTTAGCTCCTGAACCTATTGCTTAAAGATCAAATTTGCACGCAGAATGGATGGCACTTATTTTTGTCATCTATCTGTAGATAGTTCTCCTAGCTTGTCTTGTACTGTCAATTGTCCTTGTTGCAACAATCATCCCTGACACATCTTACAGGCCTGAATTTACCTTCAGCATTCACACTTCTTTTTGAATCCAAATTTTTTACGTCAGGAATGTATAATTCCAAAGTTGAGAGCTTTGGTGAGGTTTTGTTTGTTTGTTTGTTTAAAGAGCTTTTCGTAAGCAAAAGACATTAGGCTTCCATCATCTTGGTCTTTTCTCTCCAATTACTACTTATGAGTCCCACCTTTCAACTTTGGCAGGATAAGAAATACATAGGATATGTGATAGGCATACACTTGTGAAAAAAATCCAGAGAAGTGGGTAGGAGTAGAATGTAAATACACAGTATGTCAATATTATAGCTGCTCTTAATAAAATTATTTTAGTTAAGTGTGAATGCATGGTAATGGAGGTATTTTCTTCTTCATTGCCATTCCATAATGATTTCACAGTAGTTTGATTTTCAGTATTTCGAATCTGTGTTGCATTTAAAAAAATCTTCATGTTAAAGAAGTTTTAAACCTGGGCTCAAGATCACCTATGAATATTAAAGGAAAAAGCCCTGTGGAAAATGCAATAGTAAACTGTGTGTGCTTTTGTGTATACCAACAGAGATTAATAAAAGTGATTTTACATTCCTGCTCACAGATAAAAGAACCACTTTGATCTCATCTGATTTTAATTAAATGAAGGAAAGGAATATTTTTGTTAAATCTCTTTGCAATAGGTGTATTTTTTTCTTATCATTTGGCAAAGAAACTTCCTTTTATTTTTAGGAGTGATGAAAAAAAAGGAGAAAATATATGCAGATACATTTGCGAGCTAAATTTACTGAGTGAGGCAAATTAAAATCCCACTCAATAGGTTCTTTTCATTCCTTTTTTTTCCAAGCTTTCTTCACTTCAGTTCCCAAACTGTGGTTTGTGGTGAAATATTAAAAAGGAAAAGACAGTTTGGTTTTGGTTAGAAGTTTGTTCATAAGTGATATGGTAATCTGAGAGAAAGCAATCTGGTTTTGTTTCAAGAAGTTGTAAGACTGTTTCTATAAGGCAGAACACAGAGCATATACCCACCAACTGTGCATCTCAGTGGTGTGTGTTGGGTGCACAGAAGAGCGAAGAAAAGGCAAAGCTCAATATGGGATGGCAGGACCCACAGTGATCAGACCGTGTACGGAAACGGGTGGAAGTCCTGCGGTTGGGGTTGTCATAGCAGTGGGGAGGAGCAGGAAGTGAGGGTAGAAACCACGTGGTCGCGTTCTGCTGGTTGCCCAGAGATGTTTTGTACAAGCCAAGTACATCTCCTACCAGGAAACAGTCCATACAACCAGCTACACAGAATGGAAGGCTTGGCCACAGCCCACCCACACCACTTCGCACTATAGTGCTTAATAAGGCATAAAATGTACATCAGTTTTGTATCTCACTGAGGGATGAGAATTTGACACAAAATTTGAAGGGAGAGATCGACAGGTTTGTCCTTCTCGCCCTTTGCAAGAGGGATGCCTTTGGGTAAGCCTTGGGTCCTCAGCTATGCTGTGTGTTAACCCAGGAAATAAGGCTTGTGATGGCAGTCACGCTGCTGATGCTGTACGTTCTGCAGGTACTGCATTTGTCACGGGCAATCCCAAAGATCAGTATAAGCTGCATTCCATAAACCATGTGATTTGTAAACCCGACTGGCTCTTCTGGATGCAGTCAGACCTGTAGACTATTCGTGCATCTGGCATGGGGCCTATAGCTGTGTTTTTGCCACTGTGTGTGAATTGGTTAGTGTGTTGAATATCCTCCAAAAGATCCTGCTCAGGCCAAGTGATAATCCAATTTGTGAGATATTACCAGCTGGAATGAGGCAGAGACAACATACCTTTCTTCCATAATTCTGTTTTTTGTGTTAGCTTCTCTTATTTTCATTAGCCTACTTTAAGTCAGCCATTTTGGATGCAAGAAATCAGAAATCTCTTACATGACTTGGGCTTTTCATCCAGGATGTCAGCATTCAAGTATGAACTGTAAAAGAAGTTGCATATGCCAGCAGTGGAATTTTTAAAATGGGCTAAATGCTTTAGCCCTATGAAAATGCTGTGCAATTATAGAGTTGAGAGCTAGTCACCATTTAAAAGGTATAGAATTTTAAAATATATTGTTATGAAGCATTTGCTCTCCTAGTGAGGTTCCTGTCAGGTTACAACACATATTTGTAGAACATTTTATTTGTTGGTCTTGATTTTCATACATTCTGATCAGACTGTTGAGATTTTGTTCTGATGTGGGAGTCTTGGCAGTGTTAGTCGTATTTATCAACTGTATTAGTATTGGAGGAGACCCTATAGAACCTACTGTTCATTGGTTCATGTTAGAAGAACAGTAATATATGTGGCTTTCTTGCTCTATTTCATAAAGCAGGAATCTCTGAATTGCAAGCTAAAAAATGAAAGGAATCACAGTGTGAGAAGGTATGGGCTTACCTTAGTGCAATGAAAGTGTAGTACTAATGCACTGTTTCCCTAGACTGCCAACTGCAATGCAGATCTAGCAGGTTCTGCAAAATTGAGTTTTGTTGGAAATTCTGTGGTTCCTTTATTCTCTCTAGGTACTTCTGTTTCTACATCTGTGCTCTGGTTTGCTGTCTTATCTGTACACACCCTTAAACAGACAAACAAACACTGGCTTGTTAAAGGGAAGAGATAGGATTTAAATATATTTCTGGGAAGAAGACAAAAAAGTACAGTTAAAGAGTTAAATTCTGTTTTATGTAAAAGTAATATGGAGAAACAAAGGAACACGGTGATGATTTTTACTGCCACCCTCAAAATTATTATTTTTGTCTCAGAAATCTGATTTCAGATTGAGCTGATGAACAAATTGCTTTATATTAGACAACTACACTATAAAGTATGCTGTGAGTTAAGACAAATGGATTTAATTGATCCAGTGACATGTGCTCAGATTCAGATGTGCATGTCTTCTGACGTCTGTTTGTGTCTTCTTGTACCATTTTCATTGTGCTTCCTTATTTCTCCCTTATCACAACTTGTTTTCACATAGCTCAGAACTGCTTTTGTGTATGATCTCTAACATCCTGTTCTGATGGTGAGGAGGCATTTGTGCCCAGAGCCAAACACGTGCCGAGACTGCTGCTGCCTAATGTAGTCACAAGGTGTAGAAACAGCTCAGTGTTTGGCAGGCACAAAAAAGTGTGCCAGAGCAATTTGCTTTCTGGCATGAAGGAATTCTCTATGACTATTTTGATCTTGCATGAGACTTGTGAAATACTGAAGTCATGTCACGTTCTGAAGTGATTATAATTTGCCCCCGACTTTAGATATTTTTGATTTCTGGGATATCATCGCTCCATAGAAAAGATAGTTTAACAGTTCTGTGTTTCGGTTGCTCCAAACATGCCATTTTCTCTCTCTTCCTTCTTGCTGGAATTTGCAATGGATAGATTTGTTGCAGATTTCAAACCTGTCAACACCCAAATGTGTGACGCCAGATCTCAATACATGTGAAAGAACTAAGCTGAGGGACATGATAATATGTAGCAGGGGAAGAAGATGTAAGTTCTGCAGGATACATTTTGTGCAGTACAGAAAAGTTTTCTCTAAACTCCATTTTGAAGTTGCACAACTCTGTTATCAGCCTGCGTAGAACAGGAGTTTGGACTTCATGACTCTCCCTTACACTAGAAGGTTAGAGAAAACTGTGCTTTCACTGCATAGAGTTTTATGAGCCGCTTCAATCACAAACCTGAAAGTATTAAAAATATGAGTAACTCCCAAGTTGAAGTGAAGAAAGTCCATGCTTTGAAAATTCCCCCCGCTGTTAGAGAGCAGCGTCACCCAGCAGCCTGGCTGCAGCCGGATAACAGCCACCCAAGCGGGAAGTGCAGCTGTGCACACGCTCGGGCTTTTCCTCTGCAGCTGGCCAGTTCCGGATGCGCTCGCCTGGAGCCATGGCACAGCTCTACCCTGCTGCTCCAGCCTTGCTGGTGTGCACCCTGGCTGTGCTGTTCAAAACGTCTCTGTCAGTGGATCATGTGCCAATGCTGCTTTGGTCAACTCAGAGGTAAGAAATCTCGGGAAAGTGTGTCCCTGCTTATGCAACTGCTCTGTGTGTGTGTGCAGAATGTATTGTGCCATCGGTTGTGGTAAATCAGCTCTGGGCAGTACAATTATCCCGTAAATAAACTTGGCCATCTAACAACCCAATAGATGATTTTACCCATTTGTATTTATAATTTTAGTGTTCTAAGCTGAGCAGAAAGAAGTAAATAAGTTCCATAAACTAAAAATCTGAAGTAGATGTGCTTTATTCACCCTAAGGCATCCTTGAACTCCACTGTTGGAGGTGTCAGGCAGTGTCACAAGAAGGAGCTGACCAAAAACTGTGTGGGCAACCTTAATCCTTGCATTTCCTAACTTCAGAACCCTGGCTTTTCACTTTAATGTGTTCTTTTTAATACAGGTTTTTAAAATACACTGCTGTATTTATATGCATCAGTTGTTAGGAAAAACTGCAGAGTCTTGACAGATACAGAGACACATGAAACTTGGGGATTTGCCTATACTTATGAAATAAAATTTTGAACCTGTCTTGAAAGAACCAGATACAGACCTCTTTCTTACCCGCCAGGATTTTTATTCTTGCAGACTTTAAGGATTTTATACAATTACTTGAGATTTCCAGAAATACAGCAGGTTGGGCAATGCAGTAACTTCAGGTGGATATTGGGTATGTAGAGTTGTCAGAAAACTATGGGCAACTTATTTACCACCTTTGCCATATGTTCACTCATCTTTTATGCATTTCCAGAACCTGAAACTCTGCATATAGAAATCTGCAAATTTTGAAAAAGTTTGATTTGGTAGCTTTGACTTTTTATTTTTTCTCTGAAAGAAAAAAATGGATCTCTCAATATCAAGGGGTTTTTTTTAGGTTCAAAATACTTAGCAAATCACCCATATATAAGACAGGCACACCTATGAGTACTAAACCACTGTATTTAAAAGCCAAAGTAAATGTTGGAAGGCACTGTTCTTAGTGATCGTAAAAGTGATCCTAAGCGTCTGAGAAAAGATCTGTGCTTCCTTTGTCCTACTTCCTAGTTTATATAAAAAACACACTTGCTATCAATATAAACAAAATCTTATCACTTAATCTCACATGGTCATACAAGGAAACTTTCCATCAAGATGCAACTAGCAGCTTGTTCTACTGCAGATTATTCTGGTTCGTACAAATCTAGAGCAAGAAAATCAGGATAGTGGACGGTTAAGCCAGTTTCATGTTTCCAGGAATAGAGCCTTTTGTGGCAGAAGTGTTCCTCCTACCATGAGATTTGCATTTTGAGAGGAGAAGTCCTTGTGGGGCTGAAATTAGTTCTGGTGTAGGTCAATGAAACAACTGAAAAGAAAGTTTTTGTAATTTTATAAAATAAAGTAACACTAACAGCAACATTTAGTTGCTAATCCTTAATTCTGTGCTTTACATCTCGGTACTTTGCAGTGATGTAGGGTTTGCACTCTGTGATCTACAGGCCTGTGAAACCTGGAAAGTGCTATTAAGAGTTTTAGGAAAGTTTACTACAGAAGTTCAGCAATTATCAATGGATTTCTATTCACTTTGTAGGAACATGTCCTACCAGTTTAAAATTTTAGTGATTCATTGATCAACAGAAGTTGCAGTTCACTGATCTATTCCATCCCCCTTTCCCAGGTTATCTGTTAGGATTTGATATTGAATAGTTGAAGGATACTACATTTTAGTCTTATTTAAAACTAGCCACAGTTTGCAAAGCCAAATCTCAGGACAGCTGTATTAGAGAATGTAACACTTTGAAATCTCTTTTGTGCATTATTATTGTACTGTAATGATGCTATTAAATATAATGTTAGATGCCAGATAGAGATGAAACCTGCAGCTGCCAAACACATGCAGTGCACAAAGCCTAAGGGAAGTGTGACATCAGTCCTTACAGAGACATTACTAAATCAAATACCTCTTTCCTCTAGAAAGAAAAACGCAGATCCCTACTTGGAGAAAAGTAAGTGTCTTTTAAAAAACAACAACTGTTCTCCATTCAACTAGGGAATAACTCAGTAGATTACAGTGTCGTGCTTTTCACAAAAGAATACTGATACATCACTGGATATTCTTCAAATAACTTTGGCATGGAAAATTTGACCTTTATCTTAAATCAGCCTTTAAACTAATATTCCCTCGTTTGGTTTTTTTTTGAAGCAGGGAAGGTTGAGAGGCTCTTTTTGTAGTAATTTCCACAGAAGAAATTTGATTTAACCATTTTGAAACAATATTCAAAAGAATTTATTTCCCTCCAAAGATAAAGAGGGGGAGTTTGAGGAAATAAACATTATGATTAGCTTTCGTGATTGCTCCCTCATGTGTTTGTTTAAGGAATGATTTTTGCCTACAGTCGTTGGAAATATACTTCCTTTTTTTATGCTATGCTTATATAGAGAAATTAATCCTTTTCTGGCAAACCCAGATTATAGGTGATTTTGAGAAGGCATTAATGCCTATTAGTGCATTTGCACTGTTTCCTAAAACTACAAGGAATTTACTGAAAAATCTGCTGAAGGAAGGTGTAACATAAAAGGGAATTTTTTTTTAGCTGTAACATTATTGGATGCCTATGGAGACAGTGTGTGCCAACATGAATGCCAGTTTACTTCTGCTTTGCAGGGGAAAATATGATTTCTGATATAGTAATCACAAGGTGACTGAAAGAGATAACTGACAGGAATAACTTGTAGGAAAGAGTTCCAAAGCCAGCTACAAAGCAAAAATATAAGCTCACGAGTTAGAGTGATAGAAGTCTTGTTATCTCACCATCAGCTGTGCTGGTAGGTCTGTGTACAGGAAATCTTGAAATCTTTGCTTCCATCAAACATAATTACTCAAATTCCAGAAAGAAAACTGTTCAGGGAAGAATGTGCATGCTTAATATTGTCATGGCAGAGCAGTGAGGTACAAGAAAGAAGCAAAATAGCAAGCTAAGGTTGCTTTCTTCACTTTCTTTAGTGCATTATTTGGCTATTGGAGGAAAGAGAGTGCAGTTGAGTTTTAAGTTTCCTTAAACTTATGTGCTCCTGCACACACATTAAAGCACACACATTAGCAGAGATGCTTGTCATTGTGAGCCCTGACAGCTGAGAACTCCTGGATGGTTCTGTGGTGGGGAGTCCAATGCTCTTGGCATGTAGATGACTGTACAAGGCTGTGCATCTTTGGACATAAAATTTTGTGTGAGCAATCAATAATGGCAATCAATATGTATGTTGGCCTACTGCCCATTTCACCCCGTGCCATCCCTCACTGAGGTGAAGAGTTCAGTGGGATGAGCTGGTTGGTTGTGTTCAGTAAAGCACAGCACCAGTGCCTCCACGACCTGTGGCGCTCACAGATCTCTGTTTCACCCTGCAGTTCACAGTAAACCAGCCAAAAAACACACTGACTGGGCTAGGAAGATGGTGAGGGGCCTGCGGCAGAAGTCTCGTGAGGAGCGGCTGAGGGAGCTGTTCAGCCTGGACTACAGGGGGCTGAGGAGAGACCTTATCTCTCTACAACTCCCTGACAGGAGCTTGTAGCAGGGTGGGGGTTCGTCTCATCTCCCAACTAGCAAGTCATAGGATATGAGGAAACAGCCTCAAGTTGCACCAGAGGAAGTTTAGATTGGATATTAGGAAAAATTTCTTCACTCCAGGTGTGGTCAGGCATTGGAACAGGGAAGTGGTTGAGTCACCATCCCTGGAAGTGTTTGAAAAACATGTGGATGTGGCACCTGGGGACATGGCTTAGTGGTGGACGTGGCAGTGCTAAGTTGATGGTTGATCTTTATTTTAGAGGTCTTTTCCAACCTAAATGATTCTATGATTCTAATTCCTGGCTGAACTACACTGAGAATATCATTGCACCGAGCAGACAGCAACAGCCCTCTCAATGAAGGATGTAGCCTTCCCTACTGCCAAGCATAGTGCTCAGCAAACTATTTATAAGGAGCAAAATAAATGCATGTATAATATTGTGAATATAAGTATTAGACAAATGCTGCATTATAACAGATGTGTTAACTAACTGATGTAGATTTATTTTTTTATGATGATGATGAAGTTACTGAAGTTGACTGCTTGAAAGTTAAAAAGTGTCACAGAAGGTGTTTTCAAGGTTAGATAGCTAGCAAGGGCTGCTTCAAGGAACAGGGAATTTCTTAGAAGCAAGTATGCTTTAAAAGAGGATCATTAAACTTCTGAGGTTTTGAGTTCACAACAAAAGCCTTTACCATTTTGCTGCTCCAAATAATTTAGTTTTGTTTGATGTGCTTTCTGTTACCTTTTATTCTTAATTGCAAGTCCCCAAAGGTCTCAAATGCTTCAAAATTTTCTTCTAAGATTAGGCATGAAATGGATTTATTCAGTTGTTTTTAAAATAAATATACCAAGATATTCAGTGTCATTTTCTTTCACACAAGCCATTTTTTTGTCATCTCTAAATTTAATCTATCTTTTCCTTTAATATCTTTAATATTTTGCTGTGGCCATGCAATGCACAAAATCAGTATGAATGTCAGTTCCTGAAGAGTTATTCAGAATCTTTGGGAGATTTTGTGTTTTCAAATATATCAATTTTAAAGATTATACTTAAATTTTTGAAATTGTGAGGTTTGACTTCCCTGAAAAGTTGAGGCATGTCTGTTACAATTTCTAAGTAGTTTATGTTCGTAAATGTAAGTTAATGTGGATTTCCATGCACAAATTAACAAAGAAGTGAAGATGCTGTGTAAAACAAAGAAAATACCGGATAATTTCAACCAATAAAAAACCATTTCCTTCAACAAGACTTAATTCTAAAGCTTGAAAATTGACAGGGAAAAGATCTGCTAGAATTTGATTTTCACATTTGCAGCACATTATCCTGAAGGAATCTTCCACATCCACAGTTTGCTCTAACACCGTCCCAAACCCCAAAGTCTGAAGTGAGCTAGGGATCATCTAGTGCTGCAGGGCTGCACTGGTTTGATCTCTGCCATAGGTGCACTTTGAGGCTTTTGGTTCACTTTCAGCAGTCTTCATTGGAATTACAGGGAAGACTTGGAGTGCAATATAGATTTTCCTTATCCAAAAAGCAACAATGAAGCCCAGCTTTGTGTTCATTAACCCTGTTCCATCTTAAAGGACTGCAAAGATTGTCCTCATTCATAAAAGCTTGCTGTTCAAAAGTCATTTGCAAATTGCTTTTGGGTTGGAAAATTTAATTTGTATCTCAACTTGATCAAGTTGCAATCATATAATAGCTGATGCTAGAGCACACGACAATTCCCTACATTTGAGTCTTTGTAATTAGAGTCAGAATGTCTGGAATATCAGATTTCTGAGGCTTTGGCTATTGATATTTACATGGGTGAAGATGGGAGATTATGCCTCAAGCTCAGGGTTTTCTACAGACGATTTTTGTTACACAAAACACCTGGGACCAAAATTTTTATAAAAAGTTTCACCCCTATACACCTGTGTTGCATACTGTTAAAATCCCAATCAGGTGTTCAAAGAATAATACCACCTCTTGTTTTGCCCTGTAGCAACAAAACTAAATAGAGGGATTATTTCTCTGTCCTGTCCTCATAATGACAGGTTGGAAAAAGTGTTGTAAGCTAAAAAAGCCTTGAGTCATTCCATTCAAAAGAGCTCTTGCTGCTGGAAAGGTGACTTTTCTGAGCGGCTTCTGTAGAATGGTTCCTTCATGAAAACCGTGGGAGAGAATATGTTTGCAGTAACACTGAAAAGACACTTCTACTTAACAAAAGTTTGATCAAAACATACTGTTTTATGACAACTTGTGATCTAGTCTGAATTCTACTCCTCTTGACCTCCATCTGCCAGCACTGCAAAGTGTTTTGGGAATTGGGATGCCCTCTGGGAATTCTCTCTGAAGGTTTTCGACATCTTCTTCATTCCACTTAGTAGGTAACTTCTTTTGGAAAGATGGAACTTTGCTGTTGTACATGAAAAAGAAGATAGAGAGAGACATTACCCCTATTGGACTAAATTCGTTCTTGCTGTAACACAGCCAATGTGATATGAGCAAAAATGGGCAAGTTCTTTTTCTCTTGAGTAGAATGAGAGTAAACTGAACATCTTGATCTTGAAACTAAAGATGATGATTTCATTACCTGCCGCTGCATATTTAAAGAAAGAAGAGGTGCCATCACTGGCAGCAAGTTTTACAGAAAAAGAAATTATTTCTTTGTAGATCACAGTGGAATCCAGACACTGCTGTGCCTGAAGGACACACTGTCTCAGCACAGGAGCTGAGGACACTCTTGCAACCTGTTTTTACACAGAACTCCAGAAACCTCGTCTTGTTCCTGCAAGATAGGGTATGTAACATCAATTCCTTTTTTCTCACCAATACTGAGCACAAGTCTGTACCTAAATGGGATGCCATGGCTCCTTCTCACCAACCTACTCTCTTTGTTTTTCAGCTTAGCATAGATGATTTCACATACTTCAGTGAATCCTATGACAACAAGAATCCATTTCAAAATGTTCAGGCAAGCATTTACCTCTTTTATTTCTTTATGTGCAGTATTTAAAATTAAAAAGAAAAAGAAAAATGTCACAAACATGCAAACAATGACTGGGAAAATTGGACTGAGTTGCAGAAGTTTTCCTATTTAAATTATTGAGATTATTCCACTTTAAGCAGATGTGTTAAAAGAAATCAATTGAGTTTGCAGATATGTGCTTTGTAGCTATTTTATTTCTAAAGGCAGAGTTTTCACAGTTCTTTACAACTGACAAAATTGTTCTTATACATGCTGCAACTTTCAATTGTAAAAAACAATATAAACTTCAAGACCAACACCCCAAAATTCTGTTTTGAAACCACAGGAAGAAAAGAAGTTATAGGAATCAATCATTTTTTCCTGATTTTCACATTTTAATAGCTATTTTGTTTTTACATAAATTGAAGCTCATGCATAGAGTTTGTTTTATATTTGAATTAAGTTAATATATCACTAGATGCTGTATTGCCTTAAGCTTCATTAAAAAAATAGTGCTAGTTGGTTAATTTAAAATAAACTCTAAGCACAGAATTTAAGATGGAATTCTCCCGAGTTAGTCAACAGCTTCAACTTCTGACCTCACTGAGAAGGTTTATGTGTTTTGTACACAGCATCTATGGTTGTACTTACATGACAGTTTATTGAAACATAATTAGACAAAATGTTCACTTGTGGAAGTCATGAAGACATTCCTGGAGGCAGTGCAGGATGAGCAGAGCTATTAGTAATGTAAATGGTATCAGAGCACACAAGGAAGTGTAAATTCCCAAGTACCACACAGCAAGCACTCTGTGTAATTAAATACATAAATATTCACATATTACCTGTCTCTACATCGATACTAAGAACCTCACATCTTCCTTGTATCACTGGAACTGGAGATCTTTATCTCTTTGCCACGTAACAACCTTTTAACACTGATGCTGGAACAGAACTATTCAGAGTATGTACATGGGTTTTCTGAGGAATGAATGGGAGTCATAATCCTGTGTAGCGTAAGATCAGTGGTTGTGTCTTCAGGCAAATGCACTGGTTCTTCTCTGCTCTGCCTTACCTTCTCGGGGTTTGACATCTCTGCAAGGCAGTGTCTGGAGCAAATTTTTATTGCTGCCTGACTGCAAATCTGGTTTAATTTCAGAAGCCATTTGAAATGCATTGCAATGCATGACATTGCAAGTTCCTAATAATGTGGTGGTCTTATTTAACTAAGTCCTGGATGTTTAAGAGGAGGGATATCAAAGTATTTAAAACTTTCTTCTTTTGCCTTGTAATCAGAACTGCATCAGCACTGCAGAGAGAGATTAGAGGCTCAAAAGTCTAGAGATGAAGCCAGGGACTGGCAGGTTTAGAAATCAGGTGGTATACTGCATGGATTGGGAACCTACGGAGGGCTGGTGAGGAAGTCCTCAGCTAAGATTTAAACCCAAGTTTTTAACAGTTTTAATAAATATCAGCAACTGTTGCTTTCTGACCTTGCCTCTGTTCCCTCTTTGTCTTGGAGCTGAGAAATTTTTCCTTATTATGGCTTCTTTAAAACTGGAAAGTTTCTTTTTACACCTTAACTTCAGCACTTCCTACATTTGTTCAGTTGGCCTTGGCAATCTTATTGCTTTTCTAATGTAGTTTGGTGGAGGTGAGGTGGTGTAACGTGAGTTATAGAAAATGAGATGTATCAATTACGTACTTCTTTTTCACCTAGGTGCCCATACGGAGAGTTTTGTTAATACCTATTGCATAGATTTTAGTTTTTAGGGCCAGAAAAGAATCTTTATAATCATCCATATTGGATGTAATAGAGTCTACAAAAACTTGCTCAGTTGCCATCGTATTAGTTGCATTCCACTTGAGATACTTTGGGTAAGAAATAAATTCTTAATCATGCTATGAGAGATTGCAATAATATTTACATAACATAGGACAAAGTGAAGGTCAGGTCTGAATTTTCTCACTGGGGAAATTAGAATCTTTGATGCTGCATAATCACAAATTTTTTACCTATACAGTCTGTATTATACACATGATTAGTGAAGCTATAACAAATGTTCCATGTCTTTCAAGCATCTTCCTTATGAACTTCAGAAATGCAAATTTATTCATAAACATAAACTGGAGATTTCATTTAGAATGTGTATGTGCATGTAGCAGCATGTATACTGCAAGAAAGTGTTATTTGTGAAAGAGCTATAGGCTTGTAAACCCCAGAAGGATTTGCAGATACTAGATTTGTTCAGCTGCATTAGCAGCTGTACTGAGTTTTTGTTATCAATGTGTTTGTATGCAATAAGAGAATTCTATTTCCAGTTAATACAAAAGGAGTCTTATAGGTAGATCATTTATCTTGAACTTTCAAACAACTTCTAAATTAAATAATAAAATACAAAGATTAGCATGTGGGGAACTTCTTTACCAAGCAGTCACCTACCCTACAAACAATTTTTCTTTAATATTGGCTTTGTCTTTCCCCAGACAATGCTCAGCTCCTTAGAAAGGCAGTGTATGTTAACACACTCCAATTAGTGGCCAGCTGTGCAACTACATAATTATGACAGTAAGTCATTGCCATTTGTGGTCCTATAACTTCATCATATCCTCACTCAGTGGTCATAGACTGAGCAGTACTATTTAGCCACATGTGATACAGAGGTCCTAATATAGTTTTGATTGTCTTTATTTCCTTTCTTTTAGTTTTATTATATTATTTTCTGACAGGGGAACTTGTAGAACTACATAATAATCAAGATAAAACTTCATCATAGATTTATTCAGTGACAGGATGATGTTTTGTTCCCCTGCCTTTTCTAAAACATTACTAGTATTTGATTTTTTCAATTCTGATCATTATCAACCTCTGAATTGCCATTTTCAAAGACCTGTTGTAACCCTCAAGGTTTCATTACTGAAGGTAACACTCAGTTCTGAGTATATTACCTATTATTGTGTACATAAAATTAAGTTTGTTTTCCTCTCACCCCGTACTGTGCTAAAATCAATTTATTTTGAATCTTATCAGCTACTCAGTTGCCCAAGAGGTTGTACCAGAAGTTGCTTCTGTGGGTCATCAGTCAGCCCTTGCCTTTACTAACTTGAATAATTCAACATAATGAACAAGTCTCATTAGCTCAATATTTATATTTTTTTACCAGATAGTTTATGAACATATGGAACAGAACAGACCCCAGTGCAATAACAGATACCTTTTTCTACCCCGTGCTTGCTATATCTACCTATTCTTTACCCACCTTCACGTGAAGGCAAATGCACTTTACCCACCTCACCAAAGCAGCTTGGTTTCTTTAGTAGTCCTTGCCTCAAGACTGATGAATGCCTGTTGTGGGTCCAAGTAGACTGTACCAACCAGAGCTTCCTGGTGTACAGGCCTATTGACTCCTTCAGAGATTTTCAGCAGAACTCTGAGGTAAAAGTTTTTTTCAGAAGCCACATCAAGCTTTTCCCCTATATAATACTTCCTTGTTGTTATAGTCTGTATTTTATTCTTTGGAATACTTCCTCCCATTCTTGGACTTCAGGTTTTCTTCTTGACAGTTCCTTGGATCTGTCTGAACCCTCAGAAAAAAAAAATTTGGTATCCCACTATACAGTACAGTAGTATGGAGGTTTGTTCAACAATACTTCCTGTAGCTGTAACACACTTTATCAGATAAAGTACATCAGGTCAATTTTCATTAAAATCATAACTTACAGCTTTATGCGTACATTTGAATGACATAGCTACAGTGTAAAAGTTTGTGAGATAGATAATAATCGGAAAGTTAAAATTAAACCTTTCTCTTCCCCTTCTTCTTCCTTTCCCCCTTCCTCTCTGTCTCTCCCCATCCTTCTCCCTCTCCCATTCTTTCCTTTAGCAGAATGAAAAATCAGGTGTTTCTCAATATCCTGTTCATTCTCCATCCCCTTTTTGAGTTTTCATATTTTAACAAGCATGGTAGCTGAAATTCTAAAATGTGTAGAACAACATATGGGTATTGTAAAGAAAAGTGCACAACTGCCAAATGTCAAGAAGGACGAACAAGAGGCATGGGATCAGATTGGCTGAGACTAATGAATCGATATCCAGCTGTGCCTACCCGCCAGATGAAAAACAGTTGAATACCCGTGGCTGGAAGCTAAGACAGATGGCAGTGCAGCAATGGCTAGGAGCAGAGGCACAATTTAGATATTACTCAGCAAAGATACATTTTATATCTTACTCTACAATAAACGAGTAATCTGCTTAACATATTTCCTTGGAAGAAGTGGCTCTTGCCATTCTGGCTGCTGCTATGGGACAAGGGATTAAAATATTGAAAATAAACCAAAATCATTAAATTGCTCAGAATTTCAGGTCTCAATTCATTTTCCTTTCATGCAGTGCTAAATATGCTAGTCAAGGACCTGTGCACAAAATCAGTGTTTTCTGCTTTATTTTAATTTCTGCAGTTATTTTTCTATCAGTCTGGCAAATCAGACAGTGCTGCATAATCATCCCTTGTGAGCATCTATAGAAATGTGAAAATAACTAGCTTTTGCCTAGAGAGGAAAACATGTGAGCAATTAGAAAGAACCAGAGCAGGTCAGAAAAGTGGTAGACAGTCAAAGAACACACACAAGGGAAAAAAAGAATAGTAGGAGAAAAGTGTTAGCAACAGTACAACACTTGCATCAGAAAGAGAGAGAGCGTCTGTAGTAGTCTGAAGATCTGAATTTTGGATCAAGTGACAGACTTAATCTAGACTTAAATGTAGAGAATAGGAAAGCAAAGTTAACAAGCTGTAAACTAAGACTCAATGAAAAATATCTTCTGGTATTCATATTTGCATTGGTTTTGCATGGCAAGACTTTGGTGGTGGGCGGGCTACAGGGGTGGCTTTTGTGAGAAGCTGCCAGAAGCTCCCTCCATGTCCGGCAGAGCCAATGCCAGCCAGCTCCAAGAGGGACCTGCCACTGGCCAGGGCTGAGCCGATCAGCAAGGGTGCTAACAAGGGTGTTTAAAAAGGTGATAAAGTTATTGCACAGAAGCAATTGTGTCCAGAGCGAGAATGTATGAGCGAAAGTGGCACCAAGAATGTCAGCACAGGAGGAGGGGCAGAGGGCGCTCCAGGTGCCGGAGCTGAGGTTTGGCCTGCGGCCCGTGGTGCGGCCCGTGGTGCAGCCCACCGTGTGCCAGGCTGTGTCCCTGCAGCCCACGGAGGTCCGTGCTGGAGTCTGCTCCTGAAAGACTACACCCCGTGGAAAGGACCCACACTGGAGCAGTTTGTGAAGAACTCTAGCCCGTGGGGAGGACTCACCTTGGAGAAATTCATGGAGAACTGATCCCCATGAGAGGGACCCCATGCTGGAGCAGGGGAAGCATATGAGGAGTTCTCCCCCTGAAGAGGAAGAGGCAGTAGAGACAATGTGTGATGAACTGGCCACAGACCCCATTCCCTGTATCCCTTTGCCACTGTGGGGCAGGAGGTAGAGAATCATGAGTAAATGTTGTGCCTGGGAAGAAGAGAGTAGTGGGTAGAAGGTGTTTTTAAGATTTGGTTTTATTTCTCATTATCCTACTATGATTTGATAGTTAATAAGTTTAATTAATTTTTTCAAGTCAGGTTTGTTTTTCTTATGACAGTAATTGGTGAGTGACCTCTTCCTGGCCCATGGACCTTTTGTTTTATTTTCTCTCCCTTGTATAGTGGAAGAGGTCAGTGCTAGAGCAGCTTTGGTTGGCACCTGGCATGAGGCCAGGGTCAACCTGCCACAATATTAAATTTGGGTTACATTAATTTTGATAATTTTCAAATCTTCATCTTGAATTTTGTTTCCCTAAATATTTAAAATTAATTTTATTATCAAGAGAAATCTTTGCAAAGATGTTTTTTTTGGCTATGTAGATTTCAAATTCATAGGATGAGAATATTTTTCAATCCATTTCACTCAAGTATCTTTATGATAAACTCAGTGATGAGAATTGTAAATAAAGTGATAGATACCCTGATGCTTTATTATCTGAACCAATTCAGTCTGACCTTTATAATTTGTACTTTGAGTAGAAAGATGGAAAGTATATGACATGAATTTTGTTTGCCTGGAGGCTCTGTAGATCCTGAAATCTGCAGCTTTCTTTAATGAATAGTTACAAATTAGACACTTTTCTATACCATGTGCTGTACTACCAAGATGTACCCAAATGCAGGGTGTTTATTGTGTAAAGTATGACTATTAACTGCATGGAGCTGCTGCAATTGGAGGTGTCTGACATCGTTCCTACTTGCCTTCAAGGGCATTTTTTTAGAGGGTCATCTGAGCTTTACTTCTGGTGGCATTCATAACCAGTACACTCTTCTCTTGAGAACTTCTGCATCATCTGTCTCTCCTCTTCCACCACACACGTGAAAAGGACAGTAAAAATTTGGTGTTACTGAGTGCTTTAAGCTCGCTGCAAGAAGGCTCAGGAATAAGAGCAACACAAGTGTCTCTTCACTGCTCCTTTCCAGGAACAGACTGCAGCCACCATCAGGCTGGTGAGAATTCATGTGGTGTTTACCATGGTGGTTCCTCACCTCGATTATTAAATTAAGGATCCATAAAAAAAAGGTTGTGTTTAATTATTAAGCGACTAAATATTAAGCAAGTAAATAAACCATTCATAAATTTATTACAGGAAA
Organism: Atrichornis clamosus; assembly: GCA_013400975.1. NCBI lineage: Eukaryota > Metazoa > Chordata > Aves > Passeriformes > Menuridae > Atrichornis > Atrichornis clamosus. The sequence goes on from WBMZ01011886.1 coordinate 41,601, forward strand.
TTCTTCAGTCTTCTCCTTCATCTTTAATTTTGCCAGCTGTTGACTGCAAGGCTATCAGGTATCTCCTGAGTGTTCTTCAGGAATCAGAAGATTGGAAGTTAATAAATGTAACTAATCTCAATGTCTCTCAGCTGGAAGTGAATGCATCTAAACCAAACTTACTGGTGGTTCAGCTACAACCACTTGCCAGGTATGAGTTTATCACAAACAGAAGTGACCCACACGTGTACGTGATTTTTAGAGCTTTTGAAAATGTCAGTTGTATCAGGAAATTCAAAAAACAAAGTGAAAGCTTGTAGGGCTATCAAAATAGTTTCTCTTACAACGATAAATTCAGTGTTTTTCAAAGTCCCCTGATGAGCTTACCAGGTGTAATACATGAATTATGTTGAGAAAGGCAGTCAGGCGTTCCTATTTTGTCTGTCTCATTATATGAGAACAAAGGGACAGCTAATAAAACTAAATGGCAATATACTTTTTAGCAGAAAGGCTCAATTATTTTACTCAACACATGATTAACCTGCAGAATTAATTGCTGGAAGGCATTCCAGGCGTCAGAAAAACTGGCAGGATAAATAAGCAAGCAAATAAACATACAAACAAACCTGAAGCTAATGAAGAGCCTGATTTTCCTCACTCTGGAAGGAAGAGGAGGGCTATAATTCTTCATGTTTCCAGCCCTATGAGGACTGTGATCTAATAGAGATAGAGAGAGACTGTTCCTTCAGGTGAATATATATTTAGAAAATATAAGACATGGTTGCTCAGCTTCTTCTGCTTTTTCTTCTTCCCAGCCTGTTACTTGGGCATTTGTACATGTGGGTGTAAGGTGTGGCTATCAATGTGTCCTAAAAAAATGCAATTCTAGGTCACATCACTACACAAAAAAGGTATGATAACTGTTTTAAGGAGCTCAGGTACAAATGGTAAACAAGGGGCCAACACCAAGTGAAAAGAAAGCTTCCTAGAGATTGATCAAAATAACATCAGTAGTCTGGCTTCTCTGCTGCCTAGGAAGTTTGAGGCGTTTAAGAATTGACTGAAGATGTGGCCCTTGTATTTTTAATGGCTTTGCAGAAGAAAAGGGCCATTAGTAGGAGGGGAGAGAAAAGTGGAGGGACTGGCACTGACAGTAATCCTTTTATCATTCAGTATCTTCATACATTTCTGGTTCACATTGTTCTTGCTTAGAGAAGATTTTTAATTATTTTTCTCCCTCTTTTCTGTAGTGGTTTAAAAGACATTGCCACCCGGGAAGCAATTGCTGAAAATGGTAAGTATTGTTACCTACATATAACTAACTTTCCATCATTTAAGTACGTGTTTTCTCTCGAGCAGATTTTCTCTAGTTTCCAGGCTTTGCTGTAATACTGCTATTTAAAGGTTTTTATCCCCCTCCCCTTCTACAGTATTTATAAGCAGTTGGTTGTCATAGTGTTGGGATACTGTCTGATTCAAAATCCACATGGTTACAGCTCTGTGACCTGAAATGTAATGATAATTCACCTCTGCTTCAGGCATGGGCCTTCGGTTATTCTCTGAGTATGAACCCTGCATCTCCATGCAGCTTGAATTACCTCCTTAGGTCTCTCCTTGCACAGTGGCAGCTGGAGATACCAGGCTCATCTGGCAATTCCAAGGCCTTGGTCTCAACAGAGGATGTCTGCATGAATAGAAAATGTTTTTCTAATCTTTGTAAAACAATACTTATGACCTTCATTGCTTTTGATATTAGTCTTTAGTTGTTTTTGCAGTTAGTAAACACTACTTGTTGAAGTTGAATCTCTCCATATAACACTATAAAAAAATTTTCTTTCCTAACATCTGGTTGAAAAAGAGGTGCCATACATGACAATGACATTGAGAGACATCTCATTTTTTTGCAGGGATTTCACATACTACTCCAAATTAGAGATCAAGTTATAAAGTCTGCAAATCACTGAAGTAGTAGTTTTGAGGTATAGAGCATAGTGGACTGATAATTAACAGTGTTCTTAGCCTATGACTGTTTCTGCTCAGAAGTGGGATTGCAAAATCAGGAGCAGATTTGAAAATCAGGGGAAAATACCTCACTACAAAAATCAGTGGTGTATCCTTTTCTCTTTGTTTTTGCACTACTCCAAAATGAGTGGGCTTTATACCAAAATAAGCAGTTGTGTTTTTATCTGTGAATTGCAGGAGAGTTATTTTGTTCTCTTTTCTTGTTCCCAGAGCATATTAGATAGTTGAGCCTTGGCTAAACAGTGGCTTTTTTTTAATGGGATATTTCTTTCATCAGCTGCACAGACTCAAGAATAAGCTTCCCAAGCCCTAGAATCATAGTATCATAGAATATGCTGGAATGGACTCGCCAGGATCACCAAGTCCATCTCCTGGCCTTGCACAGGACACCTCAAGAAACACATCATGTGCCTGTCCAAATGCTTCTTGAACTCTGTCAGGTTTGGTGCTGTGCCACTTCTCTGGGGAGCCTGTTCCAGTGCCCAACCACCCTCTGGGTGGAAAACCTTTTCCTGATAGCCAAACTAAACCTCCTCTGACTCAGCTTCATGCCATTTCCTCGAGTCCTGTCACTGGTCATGGGAGTGATGAGATCAGTGTCTGCCCCTCCTCTTCCCCTCACGAGGAAGTTGCAGACTGTGATGAGGTCTCTCCTCAGTCTGCTCCAGACTGAACAGACCGAGTGACTTCAGCCACTCCTCAAACGTCTTCCCCTCAAGGCCCTTCACCATCCTCCTTTGGATGCTCTCTAATAACTTAATGTCTTTTTTATATTGTGGTGCCCAAAACTGCCCACAGCACTCAAGGTGAGGCCTCACCAGAGCAGAGCAGGACAATCCCCTCCCTTGCCTGTCTGGTGATGGTGTGCCTGATGCCCCCCAGGACACAGCTGGGCTGCCAGGGCACACTGTAGGCTCATGCCACTGTTGTCTCAGGCCACTTTGTTTTGAGAAAGCAAAGTTAAGAGGTGACCTGTGGGAGGGCAGAAGAACACGCCATGCCAACTTTTTGGCTAGTGTCAACTAGCTGTTATTCAGGAAAAAGGTTTCTGGTTTAGGAAAGATGTGCCACTTTGCATGGCCAAATGCAAAATCTGCACTATTGTTCCCATGTAGACACATAATTTAGATGCTTTAAAATATAGTGACAATCTTGGCTCTTTTTCTTGGAAAATTTGAAAATACTTCATGAGTGAGGTAGAGTTCTGATCACTGGCAAACAAAGATCTATATCAACTCTGTTGTCATAAAGATGTTCACAGAAGCTTTTCTGAATGAAAAAGTTGCCTCTAGAATCTTCCCAAAGGCAAAACTTAGAGATGTTACTGGTAACTATAGTTACATGTAGCTCCTTTCTGAAGTGCAAATAACATGTTATTTCAGAAAGCTATTGGTTGCTTTAATGAAAGAAAACCCAAAGCTAGTCTCTGCATTTTTATATGTATTATTTTTTCTTCTGCAAATTTTTGCTAAGGCTGAGGTGAATTTCCAAAATCTATGAATCCAGAATACAAAATCTACATTATGTAATGCCTTGGATCTCCACAACCAATATTTTACAGATTAATTTTTAAACAGTTGTTTTTCTATGTACTTTTCTTGTAGTAGATCCTCTTAGCAATAATTTTGAAAGGGAAAATTTACATAGCTATGATTCTTGACTTATATAAGGAAATCAGTTCAGTTGAAACCCTGCAAAAAAACCCCCAATGCTTGCATTCTTACAAAAGCTAAACATTTTACTCAACCAGGACACCATAATTACAGTAAATAGAAGTGGTTAAAGGGGAAAATAATATAAACTCTATTTCCAGTACATGCAAATAAATCACAATTTCTGTGAAGTATAACCTCAAAACCTGAGAAGTTTGTATGTCCGGGTTATAAATATCCATCCACCAGGCTGGCACAAGAGAAGTGGGAAGGCACTAAAACAGTAAATGTGAGTCTGCTTGCTTGCTTCTCTAGCAGTCCCAATAACAACACTAGTAATGGTTTGTGATTCACAACTATTATGCTCCGTATCATAAGCAGATGTTAATGTTCTGCACAGAGCTTGAAAATATTTCTCAGTTGTAAGTTTTGTTTGCAACTGCCTGTGGTTTCAGAACTAGAGGAGGATCTTCTGTAGAGGCATATTTGGACCTCTTTGAAAGGTCCTCTCTTCCTTATTTGACTTCTTCCTTTTTCAGAAATATCCCACCATATTTCTCCTTTGGCCTGCAATGTAATCAACAGCAAAATTTTCTGTGTTCTGTTTGGGTGCAGAATCAGGCTTTAAATCCACTGAAGTCAGAAGAAGTATTGGTGCTGATATTACACATATCATGCCCCACACTAAACACCATGTTTTGAGTATTGTTTCTCAGTAATAGGGTATGTGTATTTTGTAATTCACAGAATAGTACTACTTAAATTTTATTATTTGTTTATTAATGGGTCACTTGACTAACAGTATATGCACCCTGCTCCCATCTCTTAATGATTTCTTCTGCTTTTGCTTTTAATTGCCCAAAGTTCAAATCTTTTGCTATATTTACCATGGTTTTACTTTTCAGTTTCAAAATCACCCCTTTTTCTGAACAGTTATATATATTTTTTTGACATTATCTGACTGTAATTGTGCATTTTTCAAGACATTGAACGTGTTTTATCCCATGTGAAAGTATTGACCTAGGGATGATATGAGCATTGAAATTGCTTAAATAGACTAAATAAGCTTAAACATCTAGCTCATTACTTCTCCAGCTACTGTAGGATTTTAGCTTTCTCAGCTTACAGAATTTGTTAAATTATACATATTTCTATTTACAGACAAAATAATTAGAAGAGTGACTATGGATCTGCAGGAACGAGGGATTCATTTTTCAGTAATTTATACTGCAGTGAGACCTTCAAGGGTGAGTAATCAGTGCCTGGAATGGTCAGATTTTTATCGTCTGACAACTTAATGTTTACAGAAGAACTCTGTAGATTATTTTCAAGATTACACAGTCAAGCAATGTATATTATATGAGGTTTTGACCAGAAATGAATGCATGAATTTTCATATACAGTAGCTATATCACATAACTATTGAAGTTTTACTGTTCTAGGAGACCATAAACCTGCCTTTGTCTGTAAAACTTATTTTTAAGAACTGTAAATTAATTTTTTTTCTGTTTAACTCTGGTGGTTTTGTAGTAAGTTTTATTTGGAACCTTACCAAGTTTCCTAGTGTGGCTGGTCAGTATGGACAGAGTGTTATTAATTAACTGAAGGCTACTAATATATCCATTTTAAAATTAATGGGCTTCATTTCTTTTAATCAATACTTGGTATTTACATCTGCAAGGTAAGGTTTTCACCCTTGCTGATCATCAGAATATCATTTATAGATCATGTCACATTATAGACATCATGTCACATTAACAGTTTGTAGCGATGCAGGATATGCAGAGTTATCTTTCTGTATGACATACAGGTTGCAATCAAAAAATACTCAATTTTTAATTTTAATGTGAATAAATGGAAGACAGTACTGCCTTGAGGAAAAGAGAATACAGTTCCCATTAAGAAGAGAAACACTTGAGGAAAGGGCTGAGTCCTAAAAAATGCAACTTTGAAAGAAACATGTCTATCGGTTTCAGTGATAACACATGTGAGTTCCTAATATGATCATAGAATCATTAAGGTTGGAAGAGGCCTCCAAGAGCATTGAGTCCAACCTTTGACTGATCACCACCTTGTCAACTAGAACACAGCACTAAGTGCCATGTCCAGTCATTGCATGAATACTACCAGGGATGATGATTCCACCACCTCCCTGGGCAGTCTGTTTCAATACTTGACAGCCCTTTCAGTGAGGAACTTCTGTCCGCTCTGAAGCTCCCCTGGTGCAGCTTGAGGCCATTACCTCTTGTCCTGTCACTTGTTGCTGGAAGAAGAGGCTGACCCCCATCTGACTACAACTTCCTTTTAGGGAGTTGTAGAAAGTGATAAGGTCCCCTCTGAGCTGCCTTCTCTGCTGGCTCCCAACTCCCTCAACCACTCCCCATAGAACTCACACTTTAGACTCTTCACCAGCTCTGTTACTCTTCTCTGCTCATGCTTTGGTATGTTGACATCTTTCTTGAAGTGAGTGGTTCAGAACTGAACACAGGATTTCGGGTGTGGCCTAACCAAGGCTGTACACAGGGGGCAATCACTGTCCTGGTCCTGCTGGCCACACTATTGCTGATCCAAGCCAGGATGCCATTGGCCTTCTTGGCCACCTGGACACATGCTGGCTCATGTTCAAATGTTGTTGACCAGCTCCTCCAGGTCCTTTTTCACTCACACAGACTTGTGAGTGTCTAAGTGGCACAATGGGTCACTAACTACTTAGTCTTGGATTGCAGTGGTTCTACTCTGCTCCCAGTCCCTCTCTACCAGCTCAGAGGGCAGGTTGCCCTGAGGATAACAGGTCTTGCTGTTAAAGGCTGAGGCAAAGAAGGTATAAGTATCTCAGCCTTTTCCTTGTCCTTGGTTGCAATATTCCCCCACTCCCCACATCCAAGGATGGAGATTTTCCTTAGCTCTTCTTTTGTTGTTAATTTATTTTAAAAACCCACTTTTCATTATCTTTCACAGCAGTTGCTGGATTGAATTCTAGCTGAGTTTTCGCCATCTAATTTTCTCTCTACGTGACCTAATGACACCCTTATATTCTTCCTGAGTTGCCTGCCCCTTCCTGCAAAGGTCATCAAGTCTTTATTTTTTTTCCCTGATATCCAGTGAAAGTTCTCTGTTCAGCCAGGACGGTCTTCTTCCCCCATTAGCTCATTTTTTGGCACATGGGGATGACTTGCTTCTGTGCTTTTAAGATTTCCTTCTTAAAATATATCTAGTTTTCCTGGACCCCTTTGTTACTAAGGACTGTCCAAGGTAGAGGTTTTTTTGACCCACTTCCTCAGTTCACCAAGAATCGAAAACTCTATCATTTTGTGGTCATTGTGCTGGGGATGGCCTCTGGCCACCACATTTCCCTCCTCTGTTCATAAGCAGCAGGTCTAGCAGGGCACCATCTCTGGTAGGCTCACTCACCAGCTGTGTCAGGGGTTTGTCTTCCACACACTCCAGGAACCTCCCAGACTGCCTCTTCTCCACCATGTTGAGCTTCCAACAGATATCCATCGAGCTAAAGTCTTCCATAAGAACAAGGGCTTGCCATCATGAAACAGCAGCCAGTCACTTATGGACTATTTCATCTGCCTTTCCTTGGTTTAGGCCACAGGAAAGACATTTGTACAATTGTCTAGATCTAGCGTAAGCAACGCCAACAGGATCTTGAGAGGCTGGAAGGCTTTCGGAAGGGAACACTATGGAAAATGCACAGCTATTCTTATGACAAGAATAAAACCTGGAAAACCTGTGTTCAGTGGCTATGGAGGAAAGTCCCTGTATCTTATCCAAGAGTAAGAAGCCACTTGACTGGACTTCATAAATGTTCTTTAAGTCAGAAGTGGATGAGCTGTGTTCTCTGATCAGAAGTAATACTAGTTCTTGCATGGAGGTAGGATCTTGAACCTCTGACTGTCCACAGGGTGATCAGATTCAGGTTTATGGACAAAGACTAATTCTACTGAAGAAAAACAAGAACTTTCTTCAATAATCCACCCAGTGAAATTAACTTCCAGGGACTGGATTTTGAAGAGTAAGCTTAGAATAAAAAGACAGGGCGGCATGAAGAAACAAGCTCACATTGATATTCTGTGTACTGTATGTTTTTGTGGCAAAGTAGAGAATGAGTCCAGGACTTTTGAGCTGCCTTTTTTTCTGTTGCTTTTTGGTTGTTGTTTTTTCTTTTTAACAAAGATCCACCAAAATAAAAATAAAAATAATTTCATTATTGTGGCTCTTTACTGTTTGAAATCAAAGGCACATGGGCATTCTTAGCTGAAAATTGCATTGAGAACAACTGGAATGAAAAATATTTTTAATTAATGAAAGAATTGGAGTTAAGAGAAGAATTTTTTTGGTCAATTTTAAAAGTTTGTTGAATTTTAAATCTATGCATATTCCATCAGGCTTTCTAAATTAAAATAACTTAGTTTGAGCAGATGAAGCACTTTTGAATAATTAAAGCAATGTATTTTAAGATGTTCTATATTTTTAAAATACAAGCAATTTAAACCTTTCTTAGTTGTATAAATTCAATGCTACATAAAATCACTTGAAGCATTTTTCCCCCTCATGATAACTTTAAGTTATTTCAATGCATTCAGGTTTATCAGCTTCTGTACAGGTCTAGAAAAGGCAAAGCAGCGTGTACCTTATAGGATTCATCACTCTGTATATTTGCATGTAACCTCTTCTTGGCATCTGTTGCGTATCTTTGGCTGTGCTTGAACTGCAGGAGGCATGAACTGTTTCATAACCATAAGTGAAAGTACCAGCTCCCTTTGCCTAAGCTATAAAGACTATATTGCATGATCTAGAAGTTACAGGATCACTCCCCAGTGATAGCCAAGATCAATACATATAAGAAGTAAAAGGCTTTAATCATGGTGAGAATGAGTGTCAAATGCACTAAGTAATGTAAACTCTATAGCAATCATTCACTATGGAAGATTTGCATTTTTTTGGCCTTATTCTCAGTGATGAAGGAAATTAACTTTAGGTATGACGTTAAAAAAGAAAAAAAAAGGACAGCTCCTTCTAGTTCGGTAAATTAATTTTATTCAATGAAGCTCCCAAAAACTGGCTTTTTTGAGATGCTTTTCTCCTGAAAGCTCTACCTCCTTGCTGCTGGGCAGTTAATGGTTTCATAGGATTACCACGTTATTTTTGTTTGTGCTTCCATTACCTCAAGCAGAGAAAAATAAATGTGAGAAATGCATATATTGGAAAAGGTTCCAGACTGTTATTGGCTTCACAAAAAATGAATTAATGAGCAAAAGTCCCCTATGATTGAGCCTCTTTTCTGATCTGATGAGAAAGAGCTGTTTAGTTTAATCAGTGCAGACACAGATGCCTTAGGGCTTGCATAATTATCGGTTCATTACCCCAATGCATGATGGAGATTTGTTCAGGCTGGTTCTTGTTCTTTTCCAGTTTCAGCATGGTTGGAGTGCTGGAGCATTTCTTCTATGAGCAAAGGCTAAGGGAATTGGGATTGTTCAGCCTGGGGAAGAGAAAGCTTCAGTGTGAATTAATTGCTGGCCTTCCCATACCTGAAGAGAGCCTACAGGAAAGCTGGAGAGGGACTTTTTACAAGAGCATTTAGTGATAGGATGAAGAGGAATGGTTTTAATATGAGAGCAGTTTAGATTCAATATTAGGAAGAAATTCTTTACTGTGGGGGTGGTGAGACACTGGAACAGGTCGATGCCCCAGCCCTGGAAGTGTTCATGGCTGGGCTGGATGGCGCCCTTAGCAACCTGGTCTAATGGAAGGTGTCCCTGCCTACAGCAGGGGATTGAAACTAGATTCTTCTGATTGCTTTGTAGGAAAGTGCTGCAGGATGAGATGAAACTCACTCTTCATAATCTCTGGCAATCATAAAGGCAAGCATCACGCTCAGGTCAGATCTTGACATATACATTTAGTCAGACAATTCTGATATTTTTTTCCATTAAAACCCAGAAACTTATCCGAAGATATGAGGAGTGTCCTGCCAAGACCTTTCTTCCCTTTTAAAATCATTTGATAGCTTATTTTTCTTCATGAGGATCAAACCCCTCTGCAGTCCTTGTTCCAGTCTTGCATCAGGAGTTCTCATGAATATATGAATTTCTTGGGTACTTTGATCAAGGTCACCCCTCTACTTGTGCTTACTTCTGGTTAGTTTTTTGGCATGTGGTTGTAATGCATCATTTAACCTTGCTGTTGTAATTGGAGAGGTTAAAAAGGCTGCAGTGATTTAAAGACAGATATGCTTCAAATCATAAATCTCATCAAGTTCTCCGTCCTTCTGATCCTCATGGTGTCCCTGTAACATTTTTACTAGTTTTCTTCTGAAACTGCAAGACAGTTTTATAGCTGTTATCTTTTCCCAGTTAGATTGAATGTTGAGGGACCACATATTGCTAAAAGGAGATTTATGGCTACATCCCAGTTGATACTCATTTTGTTGACTCCACTTTTTACAGATGCATTGTGAAATGCGGTTTAAACCTTCTCTACTGCCTCCACATTTTCAGAGCTTCAGTTACCATCAGCTTTGGACTGCGTCATTCTACAAGCTGTCTGCTTTAGTTAGTGTTTCTGTGTGTTGAGTCTTTGATCCCACTCAGAGCCAACCAATATGAGTTATAGCAACTTTATTCAGACAGAAGTAACATTGGAATCTGTTGCACAAGTGGTTGCTTTTAACACTTAAAAAGTGTCTCTTGGAGGTATCCTCAGGTTCTATTGATGTGCACCCCAGCTGATAAGGGTATGAAAAGTTTATATCTGCATTGACAAGTGCTTGTGGTTATATTTTCTTTGTTTCTGCCTTCTACCTAAAGCATTTTTAAAAGTGCATCACATTTTGCTGTGCTGCATCTTCCACTTACATCCAGCTCCCCTCTGTTTTGCTGACTATTCAGTTTACTGCTCTGAGGAGACTAAATGCTGCAACAGCCACCCTACGGACTTCACAGCTTCTGGTTAATGGAATGCTTTTGAGCATTTAATATACTCAAATATTATATAATGTGAACTTTCCCATGAATAAAACATTTAAAAAATGTTTATAATGCCATTTGCAGAAGTTGGTGTGTAGGTTTAATATCCTCATGCATCCTTGAATACAGGAATTGCCTTATTAATTTTGTTTTTTTACATATGAAGGAGCATTTCTAGTTTGATATAGTGAAATAAAGCATCTGTGTTTCTAGCCTAAAAGAAGAAACAAAAGGAATTCCTCATCCTTTAGTCCTCTCCCCACTTAATGAATGTCATTATAATACAACATTAACTTGTAGGTAAAGCATGTACACTTGATTACTTCCTAGCTAACTCAGTTTTGAGTACTTTTTTTCCAATACGGATACAGTATTTTTAAATCATTCCAGAAGAACTGCTTAAGGCTGGTTGAAGCCAGATAGTTGTCTCCCTAGATGAACAAACATTTAGCCAAATTAGCTTCAAAATTGAGTGATAAAGATGTGAGAGATGCTTGTTAGCAATTCTGTGTGATTCATTCAATGTGTTAGAGCGAAATTCAGAGAAACAACTGAAAACTAGTATTTTACCTTTAACACTAGACTTTGCACTAGGGTGAGTTAAGATTCATATACTTTAAACATTTTTACAACTTTAGCTTACATGTTATATTATATTTATATATATATATGTTTATGAGCTTCACTGCAAAATGAAGAGCAGCATGGAACTAAGCTATTATTCTTATCTGAACAGTTTTGTAACTTTCAGCTGCTAAGTTTTTAAGGCATAGATGAAACCTGTAGAGATCTTCTATGGATCAAATTAGAAGGTTGTATTTGTTTTTCATTTAAAACTAAGGACCAAGAAAACTGGGGTGGAGGAGGGATGGTGGAGAAGAACACAGATGAGGATCAATTGTGTCTTAGGTAAAAACCAGAAATTGCTAAAATGCAGGTATAAAAAAGGCACAGAATGTTCTTAAAGACAGTCATATATAAGCAGAAATCAGAAACATAATAATGCAGAATAAAATTAAGATATAAGAGTAAAATAGGATAGAATAAATGGAATGTGTAACTGTAAACAAACATATTGATGACATGTCTGTAGGCATGCTAAACATTTTCTGTTAGTGAAATACCTAGGTTAAAAAGTGTTAGAGTGACAGAATAGAGCTGTAAAGGACTGATATTTTGTCTTAAAGGAAGTTTGGATTCAAGGAGACAAAGATAGATATTCTGAGAATTCTAGAGACCTATTGTAAGAACAGTCCTTGAAGACTGAGGCTGAACACAGCATCCAACTGATATGTCTTTAATCTAATTATTGAAATAATCCATCTATCTGTGATTAGATAAATTGCCCAGTAATCTCCACTAATTATGTTGACTGACACTGTTTATGTCTGGAATACAAACTGTTTAAACACAACATACTAAAAGATCAAACTATATGTCAAAAAAATATTTTTCCCCTTACCCTCCTCCCCACATGGAAACATCCCAAACCGTATCATAATTAACAGAGTAAAAGAGGTGAAGCTATTAAAAGTAATAAAGTCATGCTTCAAAAAGCATAGTCCTGTATGCATACAGAAAATTAAAAGGAATATACATTCTTGCAAGTTTAGTTCAATATTATATGGCAGACCTAAAGAGACTCAGAGGAATAGTGTGCACAAGACACAAAAACTATTCATAAAAACACATTAGAGAGAATTTATTTCAGAGAGCACTGGATCTAATGAAAAAAGAGAAACTCAGAAAAACTAGTGACAATGCAAAGCCAAATGGCTTGTGTGTTGATCATTGCTGTGGTGGAACACAGAGAAGTTCTCAGTTAAAAGACTTTTTCAATAATCATTGAGCTCTGAAAGATTTTGCTGCTACTAAGGTGGCAGTAGAAGAGATTTCAGAATAAATCAGTAGTAAATTAATAGTGTCATATCATAAAGTTCATATATTTTTCACCTAAGTTTAAACTAAAATAAGAAACTAGCAAACTGTCATCGTGATTGCTAATGTACAATTTTAAAATTACAAGTTTTATAATATATATGAAAATTATAAAATAGTTCAGCCTTCATCTCAGAGGATGTTTCAAGTATGCCATGGGGTTTGAAAAGAGGCTCTATACAACCAGGAAAACTGCCTTCCATACTAACAAAACTGGTTGACACTGAAGTCATAAATATGTGGCTATATAAAGAAAATACAATATGGATTCGGTGTTCTCTAAGGGGCATAAGAAGTGAAGGTAAAGATTAGAGTAAAAAGACCAATAAAAAAGTAGAATTATTTTGGAGCAGAAGTAAAAAAAAATTAAAGGTAGGGAACAAAGGATAAAACTAAAGGATTCATATTCACAGTGGGGAGTATTTGCCAATGGATTATGTGGGGATTGATGTTGATGCCTGTGCTGTTCAGGAGTCATTAGTATGGAAAGGGGGCTGACATCCAAAGGTGCCAAAGTTTGCTGATGTACTGACAAGTTGGAGAAACTACTCCCAGCACTGCATTACTAGTGCTGAAAAGACAGGCAATTCAGTCTGAAGAAAAGTAACACGTAAGGAAAACCTTAGATATGCATATTGCACTGTGGAGAGTGGCTGCTATTTCTTAGAAGAGGGATTACAGTACAAACGTGGGTAGATCTCTTGGAACATCCCAGCAGTCAGCAGCAGGATGAATAGCAAGCAGAGTGTTACCCAGCATTTGGAAAGGAGAAGTGCAAAGCAGCAAGCCTCAGTTCACTCTGTCCTTGGTGAGTGCAAGTCTGTCAGTGGAATAGTGCATGTGGTTCTGGCCACTCCACCTCCAAAGGACACAGTAAAACTACAAGATTAAAATATTTTAGCTAGGAAAAGTGGCAATTCAATATGAAAATAATAAATAAAACCACCAAAAACATAGATGGGCTGAACAGGAAATAATTAATCACTGTCTATGGACAATATTCATGACCACCACTCAGACCATAACACAGGAATTCAGGCATAGCAAATTCCTTTAAAGAAACAAAGTGAACTATTTTTGGATGACAAAAGTACGCAGATTCCAGTGACTAGATAAACTAATGGAAGTAAGATAGGAAAGATAGATGGAAAGATCCTATTACATGTGTTCATTTGAATGCAACCTTCAGCCCTGAAGATTTCTAACCCAAAGATTACAGAAATCAAAGAGGGCATCCTAGGACAAGTACTGTTTGTATTTACCCTTTTCTTATTTCAGCTGCCAGTTACTACCAGGAGCTCTGACTGTGAGCTAGGTGGACCTTTGCTCTCACCGTTTAGCTGGTCTCATGTCTTGGCAGTGGAAGGCTGGGATATTGACATAGCATTTCTCTGGGACAGGAGAGTGAAAGGTAATATGTAACTTATTTAACTAAAGGCCAAGAGCCAGAAGAGACAGCCAACAGAATAAGCAAAGCTCCACTATAAGAAACTCATGGACTTTCCTCTTCATACTCGCCTATTATGTTGTTGTACGCTTGCCATCCCTGAGGAAAAAAAAAAAAAAAAAAAAAGAAAAAAAAAAAGAAAAAAAAAAAAAAAAAAAGAGAAGGGGAAAAAAAAAANTGCACATAAATCCATAAGGGGAAGTGACTGTGTCAGCTGAAGATCAGGTAGGTGGCAGCTCAAGCTTGGTTCAGTCTGCCCTACTTTCAGTGCAGTGAAACAGGCTGGATTTTCAAGATCCCTGGGATTAAGCATCTGCAAGTTGCTTCTGGGAGCTCTGAATCCTTTCCCCATTCGTTGCTGCTGGTGAGCACAGAGACTTGTATCTTCAGTGCCTTCCCCAGACACCAAAACCCATAAGCATGATCATTTTCATATATGCTCCCATTTTGGAGAAGCAGAGGGTTGGAAATTAGAAATGATCCCATCTACCCCAAGGATCGCAGTGTATGTGTATTCTCCTGTGACATCCCTAGGGCTGAAAAGCCAGGAGCTAAGAGGTGTGTGTCTGTGTGGCTGGGTAGCGTCTGCATGTGGTCAGAGCAGCCTTATCCTAAATATCTGCCTGCAGTACTTCTTGTCTTCCTTCTCTTCACAGCAAACTAAATTAAAGCTCATCAGAGAAGAAGCTAGTGAAAGCGCAGGGATACCCTGTGCCCTGATAAAACCCATCTGTATCCTGTACCATTTGTTTTGAACTGCAGCCTCTTGTCTGTGCGAGATAAATAGCTGTTAGGGGAACAAAGACACACTTTACCAACTCATGACATAGAAATTTGCTCTTAATGGGTAAATGCAGGTCACATACCCTGGAAAGTGTATGAGATCTGAGGGCAGAATAACAAACCCCTAAATTTTAGTGCATCTAATCTGTAACACAATTAGAAGAAACCTAGATTCTTTCATTTTAGTTTAGAATAATTTCATATTCTTTCTTTTCACCTTATGAAACTTCATTAAAAAATTAATTAGCTTTATGTAGTGCCACAGAAAATTTTGATTTTGGAGATTCAGTGTTTTCTTGTAGGAAGACATTTTGTTGTGCAGTCTTAGATCTGCTGTATTTATGCATGTAGTGGTTGTGTTTTTCTCTACTTTCTAACTCTTACCCTGCATGTGATCCCCTGAAGTATTAGACTGTTCAAAGCCATCAACTAATGGTTTCCTGCCATTTGAAAAAGAAAAGAGGGGCCATCATTATTCATGCCTAGCCATCATTCATACAAAACCATAGAATCATTAAGGTTGGAAAAGACCTCTAAGATCATTGAGTCCAACCTTCAACCTATGTAGCCATTAAACTCTTAAGTGCAGCATACATGCCTCTAAATTTAGGATAGAATATGATAATTTCTTAATGTAATTTTCAAACATATTTATAATTTTAGCAGAGAATATGTCTTTGCCGTCGGGATGGATATTGAAATGTTCTCTCTAAAAGTTACTTTTATTAGATCCTAAAGGCTTTTCCATAAAATTCTGTGAACCTGGAATTGCATGCAAGTCTCTTTTCAAAATTTGTACATTAGAGCTCTAAGCATACAAAGCTGAGAAGTAGCCAGAGTGTTAATAAAAGGTTAACAAACTGTGAATGCAGTGTTTGTGTATTGGAACACAGATCTTATTTCTTTCTGAGGACTGTATTACCCATTCCTGGTATGACAACTATAAAGTGAATCAGATTTCAGTCAACTAATGGTATCTTTCTTTTTAGAAAGCTGTCTAATTAGAAAGTTGACTGTTTAAAGAAACCTGTGGTGTTAATATCCTTTGAGGAAATAATCCTGTATGGTCAGACTCCTGTGCAGTCACCTGTGCTAGCAGCAGTCAAGCTACAGCAGACCTAGGGGCAATGGTGGGAAAGCTCTGGGACTTGCCAGGGACCACTGGACTGTGAGCTGGGGATGCTGTAAGAGAAGAGGCAAATTTGCCCTGCATGGAGTTGACAAGTCTTTGTTTCTTCTGGGATCCAACCTAGTGTCATAGCATTGTTCTGACCCATGCAGGCTTACCAACTCACTCCAGCCTTGCCTGGGACTCTCTGTTACTGGATTGTTGTATGATGTGTGTCCTTAGTGTCACTGGTAGACCAGAAAACCGGAAAGAAATGAATCCCTTTCCTGCCAAAATGCCAAAGGCATATTTTTTAATTTGTTGATGGAAGCATTGCTTTAAAAGCTATACATAAGTGGTGCCTGACATCTAATTTGATATTACATGGCATATTCTGTTCTTGTTCTGTCTTTTCCATTTCATGAAAACCTCAATGTTTACAATTTTATTGAAATATTGCAACTGTTATTCCATGATGGGACTTCTGGTTTAGCCCAGGTGATTTAGTGTTTTTCTAGGTTGGTATTTAATGAATCGAAGGAAGTAGAGTCTACTTTTTAGAGCACTACAGTATAAAAGTTAAACCTCAGTAATTCTAACAGCTAGAGACCTTTTCCTCTGGGGCTTCCACCCAAATCAGTTGCAAAATTCTGCAACAGAATAGGGAGAGTGTCTTGTCTTCTGTTGAGCAGGACTATTGGAAAGTGAATGTTGCATTCTGCTGTGCCTCCTGACCGTTAAAAACTCCTTCCTTCTCTCAGTACATGATTTCTTTATGACTCTAACAACATTCCTTGCTCCTGATCAGTTTTTCTCAGATTCTGAACTTCCAACAGGAGTAGCTGATTGTGGTTGAACTAAATCCCCAGCCAGACTTGACATCACCTGGCATTGAAGCTTGGATGTGGTGTAGGAACAGCAATAGGCATCAAGCTTCTAAAGCAATCCCACAGGAATGCTGGAAGGAAGTTGGTGTTAGTTTTCTAATATGCCTCCCCTTATAAATTTCTGGTTTCCAAAGTTTCATGTCAAAGCATTGTGACAAGGATCACTATCTAGCAGCCACAGAGGTGGCAGTTTCACATAACTGCTGGCAAAAGTTGCATGCTTTGGTCTCATTTTGGTCTAGTTGCTGGGCTAAAGACAGGTAGGAGATGAAGGAAATATGAAATTGATGTTGATGTCATTGGCTGAGATGCGTTAACTGGAAAGTTTGGCTAGGCTTTGGTGGTAATATGTCTATTTTGAGAAAAACTTGAAAGAGGAAAAAAGTTATCAAGATAAATGCGAGCATGGAAATCCTCAAAAAACCATGGATATTATTTCTAAGATTAGCTTTGTCTAGACTTTCTGATGCGGATTTCATTTATGTATATACCTTCTAGCTTATACACTACTGTCAGACAAGTTACGTGGATACTGAGTGCAAGAAACAGAGTAGACATTAAACACCTTTTTATAGATTTTCTGTGAAAGAAATGCTTGTTTTAACTTGCCTGTCAAAGAGATCCAATTTGCTAGATTTATTGGCCTTTACCTTTTGATTCAGCAAAATTCAGAAGACAGAGCCAGACCCCCCTGAGAAGTTGCTGCAGAGCAAGGTCTGGCTTTCTCTGTTTTCTCCAAAAGAGTTGTCACACACAGAGATGCTGAGAGCAAAGGAAGCTGTTGTCGTGCTGAACACGGTAATTATACAGGGAGAATCTGAAAAACATGCCAGTATTTAGACTGTAATTTATTACAGACAGACCTGAGGAATTTTAAGATTTACATGTAATTTTTTAAAGTTAAAAATTATTTTCCTTAAATTATCACTAAAAATTTGAAGAGTAACATGTAATGATATTTTGCTGTCCACACATCTTCCTTCAAGTTAGGAAAAGAAGGAGGCAGGCTTTCCAGTTTTGCAGGTAAGTCCTCCAAAGTCCTGTAGAATCAAAATTTTTAGTGGAGGAAGCAAGAATTTTAAGGGTCTTCAGATTTTTAATTTCCCTGTGACTAGCCTACATCTGGGACAAACAGTGCTGGCAACTCTTCCAGCACTATAAGTAACATATTTTGGCTCCTGTCTGCATTTTTCAATTAGGTTACCCACCAGACCCTTATGTGACCTCTGTCCAACTCTCACTACATATCTTTTTCATCTTACTGCAGCAGACACTCCTCCATCCTATTTCACATCTCCCATGGCAACTCGAATTCCACATATGGGCATAAGAAAGTGGGGAAAGCAACCAGTTGGAAGTGGGTATTCCCCTAGCAGTCTAAAAATTATGCAAAATCTGGAGCTTCTTTTATCTCTATGGCAGAATTGCCTGAAACAGGGCCCAAAACCTAATGCTCAAGCTGGGGATATTGGCATCAGCAAATATTCCTTGAATGATACATCTGGCAGATTCCTTTCAGGATTAATTCTGTTCTACTGAACAAGCTCTTAATACATCTTTTTTTTCTCTTTCGTATATTGCTTGCAAAATCTGATTTTCTAAAAAGGTATGAGTATTAACACTTTTGAAGATGACCAAGACATTGTTTTCATTGAAATAATTGTGTTTGGGTTGTTTGTCCTAACTGAAATTTAAGGTGGAAAATTAAGTGTAGTAGCTCCTTACACTGCTATTCCAGCTTATACATATTCTGGCTTACTTTCTAAAATCAGAATATTTTTATAGATCAATTCCTGGTCTTTCTTAAGTTAGGTGAAAAAATTTGGTAGAAAAATCCATTGAAAGTTGTAGCAAGAAAATAACAGGAAATATATATTTTTTCAGAAAATTGGGACTGTGTTTACAGATGTGTTTGATGTGCAACACATGCAAAAATCCCTTGTCTTATTTTAAAGCCTTTCAAGTGGAATGGTTTTCACAAGTGCCTTAGCACAGCACCGTCCTCTGCTCTGGGTGTGTTTCTTGCATGGTCCCAGTTCACTCGCTCATCTCTGCACGGTAGTGGCGGCACAGAGTAGTCCCATTCTCTGTACATGACAGGCCAAGAGGTCTTTTATCCTGCCCTGTGCTGCTAAAGGACAGGCCTGTGAAGAATCTAGCCATAAACATGTGAGCTGACACTGCAGATTGTGTTTATGCAGGCCAATGAACTGAGCAGCATAGTAAATATTGCAGTTTTATTGTCCCTGCTAAAGGAAGATCCTGAAGTGCTTGCTGATGACCTGGATACTCTCCACAAGTCACAACAGTTCTGTCAATTATAAAAGAGAACATTATGTTTTACAGTGAGATCATTATCTCTTACAGTAAGATTAAGTACATTTCGACTTTAACATTTGTGTCCCAGGCTTGCTTTTGTGAAAAACCCTAAGAGATGCAGAACACCAGGCATGAGCTGAGTGTCACAGTATCCAAGCCATTTGGCTTGCTGGAAGAAGTGTGTGTGATTCAAAAGGGAAACCATCAGATACTAATGTGAGACAGTAAGGTTGGTCATATATCCTGCAAAGCACTAAAATGATAGTAATCACTGTTAACAGTTCTGTGCATTCTCTTTCTCCTGCTTTATCAGAATAATAATAAAGATGGGAAATAGAAGTGAAGGATTCTTCTGGGCAAAATGTCATGCTATTGAAATTTACTCTGATGTCTTGTTTAGGCTTATAGTTGCTGAACCAATATGTGAAATAGGGCTGGAAGTGACCCTAAAGATCACTCAGTTCTAACCCCCATGCCATGAGCAGGGACACCTTCCACTAGACCAGGTTGCTCTAAGCCCTGTCCAACCTGGCCTTAAAAACTTCCATGGATGAGGCAGCTACAAGTCAGGCCTGGAGGGGAATTAAAAACCAAAACCCCCAAAACATTAGAAGTCATAAAAATGCAAAGAGTTAAAACTTTCAAAAACAGAGATAATTGTAACTCTGCTTAATATTCTAGATTTTGACAGCTTAAAACACTGTTGTGCTACAGTCTTGCACTGACAGGTGAATGAAATAAGTCATATCAAATATATTCTTTTTGCTTGCTTTGTGTGTGATTTTGTAAACTTGACACCACAAAGAACATTTTTACAGTTATACCAAATTCTAATGCTTGCCTTTCAAATTGTTGACCTTTAGCAGTGAGGTTGCCTGCATCACAGATCTGTGGTACACTATCCTTCAGGAAAATTGATGCATTAGCAGGAATGGTGGTGATGCTATCCATAGTGAGGCCATGGTGCCACATCAGATAGAAAAGATGGAGGAAAACTGATCTGTTTATGTGGAAAGGAAGATGAAATGGTAATTTCAGAAAAAGCATTTGAAATGTGCTGATACTTGGCTGGGATGTGAATGCTGAGTGGCTTCTGATGTGGCACAGCCAAACCCCAGGAATCAGCATGATCTGCCACTCTGCAGTACCCTGCACTGAGCACATGGCAGCCTCCTAGTGTCATTTTTTAAAGAATACCTTGCAAAAAAAAAAAAAAAGATTTTAATGATCTCTGTTAAAGCAAATTTAGAAATGCAAGCATGCAGTCGTTTTGGTATTCTGTCAAAAGAATAACAGTTGGTACATGATAAGTAGATGCAGTTCCAGCTACCAAACCCAAAATCCAGTTCAGATATCAGGTATTTGTCTTTGGGGTGGTATGGTAGCAGTTGCAGTGCCTGCCCTCCCCTCCTTGGACCTTGCACCTCATGAGTTAGGCCACCATATGTGACCCAAAATGATTCTTTGGCCTCCTTTTTACAATGTATTTTTGAGCTTTCATCTACACATGCATTCCCTAAATATTTTCAGGTTCTCTTCTTCATTTGTGAAGTACTGCACTTTTTTTTTGTGTGTGTGTGTTTAATAGAAGCTAAGTTAAATTGAAGCTAGCTTTGTGATACCAAGACCTGGTTTAATCATGTTATGACTAGAATTGGAAAAATATACCATTTGCTATCTAAGTTGGGTATATACAGAGAATTCACTGTAGTGCACAATGCAGTATGGAGGTAGGGACTAAATTAAGATACAACCTAAAAAGAGAAAGGGAATAGACCCTTCTATATAGTCACCCACCTCCTTGAAAGAACAGAAACACCTTTCCATTGCCTCAGCTGCCTCAGTAAGAGCAGCAATCCCACAGAGAGGATTTGGTCATAAATCTATGACCTGTTAGAAACAAAAAGGAGCAACAAGCACCACCAGGACAGTTTTCTTTTTCTTGATGTGCACACCTAAACACAGCAATAAGAAGTCAAGAAATATAAGACTGAAACAGAAGACACAATCATCTGTTGAACATATTCAAAAATTCCATGTTGTAACCAGTGTGAAATGTAGTCTGTTTCTGTTGTTCGTTACCATTCATCATTTCAGTGAATGAATGTTTCATTTTCACAGTATTTTGTATTTTTCTCATATGTGTATAAATCAATCATTTGATTTTTTTTTTCAATTGTAATTTCAAATGTATAGAATGGCCCTAAATCTTTTTTCTTGTCTCTAGCCACTCTAACACTGTTAACAAAACTGTGGCAACAACAACAAAACACATGAATAATTTTGGATGTATGATCTGTTTCCTTTGAAAAAGATTAGTATGTTGGTGCATCAAAATGTTGCCAGATCTGCTTCCTTTCTCCTTTCCAAGAGAGATGATTCTGAATTAGGATGCTTGAAAAACAGAAAAAAGGGAAGAATTTTGTTCAGGCTACCTCTATTGCAGGTTCAGTTAGTAATTACAGCATTCAAATCTGGTCTAGGAAAATGTAAGTGGCACCCTTTCTTTATGCATGTTATATAATCAGGTCTTGTGGTTGTTCACTGCACATCTGGGATCAAAAATGCCATTGATAAATCCAGAGAACAAGACAGTGACTTGCACATCCCCCAGTTCAGCTTGGGTGAAGGAGAAGGGCACACTAAACAACAGAATTAAATATGGTTTAATGATTGGCAACATTTCCACTATGGATCTAATTTGATTTACAACAACTCAGTGTAAATATAATCCATTTGTCAAGGAAACATCTTGTAATTTATAGTTTAGCGTGAAATATATGACATGGAGAGAATGATTTTAATTCAGTAAACTCATATTTGTACAGCAACTAAAGAATAAGAAAATGTGCCTGAAACAGCAGGGCAGCTCTCAGCTTCCCACTGCAGGTCACCTGGAAGGAGTGACTGCTGTCTTCAGGTCTCCAGTGGGTCCCAGGTTGGACTGTTTCAGAGATTCTCTTTCCAGCCTCAAGACTAAATTTTCTTGAATCTCTTTGTGATTTCAAGTGTGCTAAATTCACAGAATCACAGAACATGCTGAGTTGGAAGGAGTTTGAGGGATCCCATTACTGCTCATTTCCTCAAGTTTTGGCACACCATCCCATCAATCATCACTGGTGAGCCTGCTTTTGTCCCTTTCCCCATTCCAAGCTCATTTAAAGCTCTGTCAATGAGCCACATTAGGTCCTGTGGTAGGGCTCTTTTTCCCCTCTGAGACAAGTACACCCCGTCGGGTGTCTGTAGACCACATGTTGAGTACATCATCCCATGGTCGACAGACCCAAAATTTTCCCTCTGATGCCAACCTCAGAGCCACACATTGACCTGATGGATCTTTTTATTCAAATCAAACTGGTGGATTTCTTTGTCCCTGAAATTCCTTCTTCCCAGGTTAACACTTTTTCAGTTCACATGCTTTTTAAGAGACAGAAAGGAATTTCTGTGTAAGAGCCTCATGACAAAGTACTGCCTGGAGAGCAACAGAAATAAATCTGTAGTCTTATGATTATATTTTAATAGTTTCCTTTTTATTTTAAGGTACTTAAACCTAATCCCCCAAGTGATCCCAATCACAGCATCCAATGCAGCATTGTTTTCAGCTATTAGCAGGTGGTTTTTAAAGCCCTCTTTAGATGATACACGGGGCCCACATAGTGAAGTCAATAGTTAGACAGGATATAATTTAGACTTCAGCTTTTCCTCTCAGTTTGAAATAAAATGATTACATTTCAGGAGAGCCTAAGGAAAGATTAAAAGTTTTACTTCAAAAGTTGAATATTTTCTTTTGTTGTACCCTCTTCTTTTAAAGAAAATGGTATTCATTTAAAAGAATGCTTGTTCTGATGTATTTGAAAAGGCATTACTCTGAATTTAAAAGAAATTCATAAAGTATGCATGTATGGGAGAAGAAGATTGCAATCTTCACTGGAGCATTTAGTCAAACGGTTTAAATGCAGGCCCATTCTGCTTAATTGATAGAATGAGGTATCTGCAAGGACAAGCTGTAAATAACAGATGGCCAATAGCGTTTACAGAGCAGCCATGGAGGTGACAAAATCTTCTGGGGCTCCTCTCCACAGGCAGGTTATAAAGCGATGTTATAGCATCTCTGGAAAATGGTCCTTGACTGTCTTTAAACCCTTTAAAAGTAGTTCTAGACAATAGCTCCACATAATTATAGTTCCAGTAAGCCTTGTTATGCCTTTCATTTCTTGCACCCTAAAGTTATACAAGGGTAGAGACCACCTGTAGCATACAAAGTTGTAAAGCTGACATGGGACTCAAAAATAGGTGGGACATTCCAGATTCAAACAGAGTAAGAAGTGTGGAGCAAGATATGAACAACAGGATAAAAGTTGTTGTGTCATAAGTTCAGGTAGCTTTAACTGCTGGTATCAGTGGGGCTGTTTTACCAAGGATGCCCTGGGCACATTTTTAAAAAGCATTACCTACTAAAGGGAATTCCTGAAAACATTGTAAAAGCAGGTGTGTCTCTTTTTCACCACATCAGCCAAATGAGCAAAGGTCTTCTTTTTCCAGAAGTCATCAGAAGAGTCTAAAAATAACTCTGCTGTAGTTAAGCAGCCTTCTCTCTTGACTGTTAAAATGAAGACTGCAAAACCTGTTATTGTTACTTAAGGGAGATTGTCACTGACCTAGCAACTTGAAATTTTCTTAATATTTATTGCAGAAGAAAGTTAATTTCGTTCAGTATATTCTTCTGTGTGGAGGCTGGTGGGCCCCTGGTTCAAGAGAATAAGAGAGTCCACTGGTGGGACAGTACGTCAGCCTGGAGATCCTCCCTAGGTTAGGGTGAGAGAAAGGGCTTCCCCCAGGATGCTTTGCCTCATTATGTTAATATACCCCAGTTCTGTTTCCCTGATTGGCCCGCTGGCCTCCCTACCTCTTTTTACCTTATATGTCCCTGTGCCAGAGTCCCCCATCTCTCCCATTGGCCCTTGCCCCATCGCCCGTCCCTCCGAGTTCCCCTGTTGGTTCTCTGACCCTAACCCCGCCTGTGTACTGCCCCTGTGCCCTCAGACCATTGGCCCTGATGCTCTCTCCACCCCCATGTTTAAACCTGGACCATCAGCCATTTTGTGTCTTCGTCACTGGATCTCTTTGCGTGTGGATGCAATAAACCCTTCTCGCAGAACACCAAACGGAGACCCTTGTCTCCTCCTTTACTGTCGACCCACTAGAAGACTTCCAGCTATCTGGCGTGTGTGTGTGCGTGGGTGTCTGACGGGGAAGTGGCCTGCGGAGCGGCTCCCCTCAGTTGGAAATGCTTTCAGAAGGTTGCGGCACCTCACCATCTTGCCCCTGCTGCAACACTTCTGGAAAAAAAAATTAATTATTGTACCTGTTGGCACCAATGCATACTACTGTCTTAAAGCAAAACCACCAACATGGTTTTACACTGATTTGCCCAGTATCAGTGGTGGTTGTTTTCACATGCGGACACCAGGCCATGGGAACTTAGGTTAGCATTGCCTCCTTAGCCTCCACACCACCAGTTAAATACACAGACAGTAATAAATACTGAGGTTGATTGAGGTTCTAAGAGGAAAGGGTGCTAATAGTACAGAATGGTGAAGGTCTCTGTTCAGCTGTCAAGTCTCTAAAGGAGGGAATGATGCTGAAATGATTTTTGCTTTTATTCTTCATACATATATATATATATATATACATATATATATATATATTTGTATGTTACCATATAGTTATAGTTTCTTAACTTCAGGCCTTCAGTACTTTTAAGATTCCTAAGGGCCGTGCCTGGTCAAAGTCTCTTCCGAGACCTAAGGACAGACACCATCCCAATATATTCTCTCATAAACAACAGGGGTCTTCCAGAGACATTTCTCATAACAATTGGTGAAGAGAGACACAACTAACACCTTCCGGAGACCCTTTTCTCATAACAGTTAATACCTTCCTGAAAACTTTCTCATAACACATACTGTCTCAGACAAGGACAAGCTAATTGGAGGTTCATGTCAATTGCTTCATCATCTGTGTTCCTAATTGGAGAATCTTGTTAGTTATGCTACTATGATAAACTTACAAAAAGCTGTACTACTCTATGTCACATGTGCATCTTCAGTGTGCATTCTCAGTGTGCTGTGCTGTGCACCTGAAGGACCTTCATTAAACAGTAATTAAACATATTTAATCACCTTAACCTTGTCCAGCTCTTGATTTACTTAGGGTAAATTGGCATCATGACAAAGGAGATGAATTGTTAATGTGTTGTTGTTCCAGATTTCTGGAAGAACTGATGTGGTGGCAGAATTAAGACGACAATTAATGGCTGCTGAGGAAGAAGACAGTTTATCGTATCCTCCTCTGAATGTGACCACTGGAAATTATACATGCATCCTTTTTTATGCTAGTAATTTCAGCCTCAAAGCCAGGAGTTCAGTTCTCATAGATTTGACAAATGCAACATTTTTAACACAGAATGTGGATATTTCTGCCTCTGAGTGCTCAGACAGCAACACAACGTGAGTAGCACAAGAAATTTCATATCATAATACACATGATTCTGAAAACTATCAGAAATGGTAAAATGCCAAATTAGTGCTAATTTGGTTTTCTTCTCCTAAAGCATTCAAAATAATAACAAAAAAATGTATATTCTTAGAAGAAAAAAGTTAAGTCAAGACCACAAAAATAGTTCAATTGAGGCCTCTTATTTTCACAGTTTTTTTCCTCTTAGGTTCCTTACTTCCTTGTTTGTTTGTATTTGGTCCGAACAGGTTTCCCAGTGCCTGATCTCACAATTGCAAAAATCTTCACTGGCATTAATGAGATCATAATTTCATTCCCTTGAAGGGGACTATTGCCAGTTATGAGGTAGTAATTCAGCTGGAAGTACATTAATGAAACATGATCTATGTTTTCCTTTACTTTGAAGCACCTGCTCTTGGGTAAATAAAACCCTAGAAATATTTTGTCATATTTTTCTGTGTACTGAACCTTTGCTATATGACTTTTGTAATTGCCTACTGATTTAGAATATTCCCTCAAATTGAAATGTCACAATGATCTAATTAAAGCTGACTACTCTAACATTAAAAATCTGTTTCCTATTCTTAGACTGTCATTAAAATACACAAAGCCAGTGAATGGAATCAGCAGCCTAGAGATAAGGTAACTTATGATTTATTTTTTAAATAGATTTTTGTGTTTTACGATGCCTGGTCATAAATTGGGAGCAAAAAAAGAGGAGGAGTTAAGTGAAAATATTTTTGAATTTCGGGTTTACTTTATCTTCTGAGAAGTTACTACGCAGGAGAACAATAGTACAGTCTTTATACAGAGAATATATTAATATACTCAGGTAAAGTTCTGAAAAAGTATTTTGGGCAAACATCCGTACTGTAAAGTACCGTTATATGCAGCATCCTGTTTTACTAATAGGATCGGTCCACAATCCTATTTCAGGTAAATCTAACTGCGATTTGTAAAAAATTCTGGGGGCTGAAATCTACCTGCATGGCCAGAGCTGTATTTAGTCCTAATGTGGGTTGCCAGTGCACTCTGTTAGTGCTAGCTTGTGGTTAACGAGGGGTGCAAAAAGTCTTGAAAAGTCTTTCATGCTCCATGGATGGTGACAAGGCCATGTTTCTCCTAGGGAGGGAGAGGGAAGAAGGAGAGGGAAGAAAAGCTAGGGAATGGGAAGACTTTGGAAGAAAAATCAAACGGAGAATCATAGAATCATTTATGTTGAAAATTACCTCTACGATCATTGAGTTCAACCTTTAACCCATTGCTGCCATGTCCACCACTAAACCATGGTGGTCCTAAGTGCCACATCTACACAACTTTTAAATATCTTCAGGGATGGAGACTAAGCCACTTCCCTGGGAAACCTATTCCAAGGCTTTGCATCTCTCTTAGCTGAAGAAATTTTTGTTGATATCCAACCTAAACCTCCCTGGTGCCATTTGAGGCCACTTCCTCTTGTCCTATGGCTTCTTACTTGTGAGAGAACACTAACCCCCACCTCACTACAATCTCCTGTCATTCCTGTCACACTGTTGTAGACAGTGATGAGGTCCCCCCCGAGCTTCTTCTCCTCCAGGCTAAACAACCCTAAACAACCCCAGCTCCCTCAGCTGCTCCTCACAGGACTTGTGCTCCAGGCCCTTCACCAGCTCTGTTGCCCTTCTCTGGACATGCTTTGGTAGCTCAATGTCTTTCTTGAAGTGAGGGGCCCAGAACTGAACACAGGATTCGAGGTGTGGCCTCACCAGTGCTGAGTACAGGGGGGCAATCACTGCGCTGGTCCCACAGGCCACACTATTTCTGATCCAAGCCAGGATGCCACTGGCCTTCTTGAGCACCTGGGCACATTTTGGCTCATGTTCAGCCACTGTCGACCAGCATCTCCAGGTCCTTTTCCACCAGCCATCTTTGTAGCCGCTCCACCCCCAGCCTGTAGCTCTGTATGGGGTCGTTGTGACTTGAGTGCAGGACCCAGCACTTCACCTTGTTGAACTGCATACAGTTGGCCTTGGCCCATCAATCCAGCCTGTCCAGATCCCTCTGCAGACCCTTCCTACCCTACAGCAGATCAGCACTCCTGCCCAATTTGGGGTCATCTGCAAACTGACTGAAGGTGCTCTCAATCACCTCCTCCGCATAATTGATAAAGATACTAAACAGAACTGGTGCCAACACTGAACTATAGGGCGGACCACTTGTATCTGTCTGCTAAAGGGCCATTCATTGCCACTCTGAGAATTTGCAGATGTTTCTCTCACTAGGGGGTTTAGAGATGGGAAAAGCATCTGCTAGTGTTTGAGTGCTGTCATACAGCTGCTGGTCTAGAAATGTCAATTCTTTCCTCAGCAACAGGAACAGCAGTTAAAATTATTTTCTTAAGTTTGTGCAAGATAATGTTGCCTGCTCTTTTCATTTTGATACCTCAGTTAGTTGCTTAAAATTATTTAGGAAGGAATTGGGCCAGGGAACTTGCACTGAATTAAATTTCTGTTTATTAGATGATGATGTTTATTGGATGTTTGCTTGGGCAGCAGAATACATGACTTTTGCCATCTAAAATGCTTTTCACATTTTTAATAAGGGAAATTGAAATCCAGAGAAATCAAAGAGAGGAGGTTTAAAGTAATAATGAGGGAGACAACAGAAGCCTGGAAAACATTTTGGTAGATGAGTCAGAGACACATGGCACCAAGATGGTAAGCGCTAATAAATAGGTACTATCATTTACACTGAGACAGAAGAACATTCTGTGTTTAAGTAAAAGGACCTCTAGAAGCACTTGTGTTGAGGAGAGTCAGTGATGTGTTTGGAGTTGTATTCAGAGTGCATAGAGACACTTGCAGTCATTACCAGAGACCATGGCAGGTGGCAAAAAACCAGACATACATTGTTATTTAGCATCTCCCTTCTCCCTCAATCATCTAGAGCTTTGTAAAAGAACATAATGTACCTAAAAATTGCTGTTAATAGAGCATTTTTGCTTTTTTGACTATTGTAGTTAGCTGTGTATAGGATCCTTGAGACTTGTCCTTGGTGATGGTGTCAAGCATGCCGTGGTTTCAATAATGTAAATTATCAAAGGGACATGTATTTCCCTAAACACCATGGGGAATTAAGGAAATATTTTTCTTGGATCCCATTTGAAAATACTGATCTCAAACCAAGGCTTTGCCCAAGGTGTATTTTTCCTTTTACTACAAGTCCCAAAATACCACTTTCTCTGGTGTTACCCTGATGCTTTTCTGTCTATTCTTTACTGCTCCTCTACTACTCTTGTAGGGACAGACCCTCCAGAACACAGCTCTGGAGTCTCATTCTGTGCCTTTGCTCATTCTAGTGCATGTCTTAGCTGCTCTGCTGTAATCTCTTTCTATATGAATGAATCTGATTGTTTTCTACATTTGTCCTGAATATGACTCTCCTGAGGATAATATCATCCTTTCTAGTCTAATTGCAGTTCCAAGAAAATAGTATGAATCACAAAGCATCCTATGGAGCATGGCACTGTGCTTCAAAACTAACTGCTAGATCTTAAAGGTGGTGTTTTCTTTAGTTGTCAACAGGTTTTACTTAACTGTACAATAGCAAATTACAAACCTTGAGACACTACTATAGAAACAAAATCTTTTGGTGCTTAAAACTTTTATCTTAGATTTTGTTTGCTGCAGCAGGGAGAAGATCAAATGTGATATTAATGCACACATGGATTTAGTGAGGATTATTTAGATTTGTGGTTAGTCTTCTGTTTGTTAAAAATTTATAATTTAAATTTTGTTATTGGACAAAAACTTTTATGTTATCATGAATCTGAGTTGCATCTGAAGACAAGAAACTTGAAGCAACTCTGCAGACAGACTAACTCTAATTTAAAGGAAAATGTCAGTACAAAAGGTGAATAGTTCATGTTTTCTTTCTTTTCCAGGAAAATTTTTTGTATCCTTTGAGTCTGTTGTAGCAGAGGCAGAAATACTCACAAAGTTTTTCTTGACCTGTGCTTCTGCTTGAACACATTATAACTAAATACCAAAATGCATAAACAGCCCTTGAAGCTGAAATAAGAAAATCAGGCTCTGCAATAGGTGAGGACTTGAAAAGAGAGCTCAGGTAGGGTTCTTAGTGTTGTCATATTCAGCAAGTAAGAGTAGCATAGGCTGGCTGTGTTCTCTAGGAGAATTTGATTTATTCCATTGGGCCATATTGATCCAGGTTTTTAATAGGCCCGCAGGGCACTTAAACACAAATATGTCTAAATAGATTAATTCTTATGTATGACACAGGTGCTTAGCAATATAAAATGCAATAGAGGAAGAATTCAGGGAATAACTTCCAGGGTGGCCATTGCTTGGTCCTTCACTATGCATTGGCCTGCATGTGAGAGGTAGAGTGTGACTGCTTCGGTATTGCCTTTTCCCCTGCTTTCCTTAACTTATGAAACTGTCTTTATCATGACCCACAAGTTTCCTCATTTTTGCTCTTTCTGTTCTCCCCTCTGTCCTGTTGAGGATGGGGAGTGAGCAAACAGGTAAATGATTGCTTGACTGCTGGCTGGTATCAACCCATAACACCTCAGAACCTTTATAAAGAAAAAATAGTGCTAAAGACTCACCTGCTTATTTGTAGTTTTCTATTGGATTGTCACTTGGTTTATGAGACAATGGTGTCATTTTAGGCCTTATTAGCTACCATAATACAATATTGCATGCTATATAATGCAAATAATAAGATACACTCTACAGAACCAGAACAAGCCATTGCCTTTTTTCATTATTCACTACCACTTTATTCATCTTGTCTATCTCAGCATGTCTCTTGTCAAGAACTTCTAAAATCCACAGAGATACAATCTCTGTTTTCCCCTTCTGGCTCATTTTGATTACATTTCTTGTTCAAGATTACGCCTTGGTTAGATTACGGTCTGCGTTAACAAACAGGACACAAGCAGGGCAAAGAGGTGGGAAGGAACAGAGCTTAGAGCCATGGCTGCATTTTTTTCCTCTGTAAAGGCCATTTACTTAGGTGTAGGAGAGCATGCCTTGAAGACAGAAAGTGACTCCAGAGAGGACCGTATTCAAGTAGCTCAATTTATTCCTCAATAAAAGAAGCTCTAACTTCAGCAGCATGAGCAGCATCCAGAGCCTGCCTCCCTATCAACACCAGTCTGAGCAGCTGGTCATATCCCACCTCCCACTAGCAGCTGTGATTGCTGCTTCATCCTATGCAAACAGCTGTCACCTCCCTCTCCCTCCCTCTAGCAAGAGCTACAGTCCCACTCATCCTCCTGCACTTGCCACTGGGAGGTGAGCTGTTTGGGAGTGCTTGTAGAGTGTTGTTGTGATAGTGCTGGAAAAGTAAGCTACTGCTGCAGCAGGAGTGGGAGCAGTGGGCAGTGCTGCTTCCTTGCTGGAAGAAGCATCATCTCAGCTCTCTCATAAACTGATGCCATTCAGCTGTTTAAGCACTTGTCTGTCATTTTCTCTGGGAAAAAGTGTCGAATGGAAGTGCAGAGCATTAGTATTTTCCACACTTACATTGATACATACTTGACTGTTGTTGCTCAATGTATAGAATAGAATAGAGTTGAGCCAAAAAACGTGTTTTAAAGTCTTTTGCTTAACAGTTGTGTTTCTCTTTGAATCTTTGAAACAGTAATTCTAACTATCTTCCTTTTCAGAAATATCTCTGCTTGTAATGATTAGCCACATGAGACATGATCAGTAGTGGTGGCATTCAGAGTTCATACAGTTATCTGACACAAAGGGAGCCTGGCCCATGCCCAGGAATTTTTGTGCCACCTTACATAAAGTGCATAATGTCTCTAATGTATGTAATTGTCTCTAATGTTTAATACTAACATAACCTCTCCTAAAGCAGCCAAGGTACTTTCAGCTCTGCAGGTAAAACCTTTGTTCTCTCTCTGCTCTATGCCATTAATTTGCTATAATGTGCTCTTTCTGTTTGCTAACTACTCATCTGGGAAACTGTTAAATTAAATGAGCTGTTTCTATAGATTTTTTGTTGTTTGAGGGGTTTTTTTGCTTGTAATTTAATGGATTATAGTTACATTGGCTATCAATTAAGTATGTGTTTGTTGGAGACTATTCACTGTCAGTTGTTTGAAAAAATGCTAAGGATTAAAGCCTGTGTTAGTAAATAACCATGCCCTACTAGTAAATCAATCATAATGTTAATTCTCTTAAGTCTGCAAGTAACACAACGTTTTAGTCTTTGGTGAAATGTGAAGAGAGTGCATTCTCTTGAAAGTCACTTTAGACTGTAATCACATACATGGCCTTATAAAACTTGTTTGTTCGTATGGTCAGTTTACAAGGAATTTCCTTCTTTACCATTTTTCTCATCTCAGCAAACCACACCCAGCATCTGTGGTTGGCATAAATATTTAAGTAAACTTCTCTGTGCTTATAACTGGCTTTCAGCTAGTGCCTATAGCATTGCTAATGGGACACCATGGACATTCTGTTCAGATTGTACTGTACATCAGGAAAAGGTTCCTTCTAGCAATAATACCAAGGCTTTAATTTTGTAACTGTATAAGAACAGAATATTTTCTATAAATGTTTGTGAATGTGTACTGGACGGAATTAAATATATTTTTTTTATTTTTCACTGATGCTTGCAGCTGAATGTTGTATGGATAGAGCTGTTTAGGCTTAAAATGTAACAAATGTTGTAAGACAAATCATACTTTTCTCACTTCAGTGATGCTGTGCTCTGGGATTCCTTCTGAACATTTTGAAACTCTTGAGGTTTCTGAAGTTATATGAATCAAAAGCCACAGATCATTATTAAAATTTTTAAAACTCCATAATTTGTGTTTACATGCTATGTCGTATGGATGACGTGATACTGAAGTAACTAATTTGAACAAACAAACAATATTCTACAGAGAGAATATTCTCTCTATATATTCATATACCCTATAGAATATAAAATAGTCTATATTGTGCCACATTTATAGATGACTGCACGTTTTTTCAAACCAAACATAATTGCATCTAAGTTATTACCTCAAATTTTAAAGTTGACATGCAGTATTACCCATTGTGGATAAACATATCAGAATATTAGAATATTTCATTTTGTAGCAAGTCTCATTTATTGCTAAACAGGTTTCTCTTCTAAATCCTTTGCAGTTACCAATAATCAAAAGAAATCATGATCAAATTATATAGAGGAATACATGCATAGACCAAGTAGGGTTAAAGTATTGGACAGCATACAATAAGAGAGATTTATCATTTCCTTATGAAATAGGTTGAATGCCTAGGAGTAACTGTATAAAAAGTGGTAACGGTTAGGACATAGTCCTGATCAGGATGTACTTCTGGATGTTCTTGATTATTTCTGTTTCAGAACATTTGGAAGGTGTTCAGACTGCATTGGTAGTAACATACATATAAATTCCATTACTGGAAACTTCTGCAATAGCACACATACACAGATGTTTTCAAAATAAGAAAATATTTATTTGTAACCTACTACAAATTGTGAAACTAGAGCTGATGATCCCTCCTGACCCTCCAGTGAGAGACAAGTCTGTCTTCTATATCAAATTTAGATCTTTGCAAAGGAAATTGCCATTTAGGCATTTGAGCCAACAAAGAATTGCAGTGATAAATCAGAATGGCAGTCATGTCTGTACCTATCATAAAAGCAATTTTCAAAAAATCCCATAAAATGCTTATTCAGAGCCACTGCATGCTTGCTGACAGTTTCTCAGCTTCTCCTCCACGGATTATAAACTGTTGGTAACTGATGAAATATGTCACTGGCAGAGGCCCTTGAAGAATGAAATTGCATTTGCTTCTTGCCTGCCACAGCTATGGAAAGTTGTGCTTGTGAGATGAAACTCTAAGAAGTAGTAAACACATTCACAGAATTCCTTCACTTGTGAACAATCCTAATGACATGGGAGGCCATGTCATCATTAGCTGTGATGTTTGCAGCTAGCAGTAGTGAAGCTTTATCTGCCACCAGTACTTTATCAAACATATATTAATTTTTTCCTTCTAACCTTTTGACTTTTTTTTTCTCCTCCGTTGTGTTCCTAGGTTTTTAATGACCAACAAGTTCTATGAAGGCTCGGCTAGACAATGGTTCACTTTAGATTCAGTTGAGATTGTACAAGATGGAAAAAAGTTTGCTAAATTTAATGTTTCTGCCATCTCTGCTCCTGCAGAGTATTCATTTCATTGTCAGCTGGTGGGAACAAGCAAGCTCTATCCTGCAAGGCTGGTTCCATCCAACGATGAGGCAGAAAATTGGGATGTTTTCATTTCTGACTTGCAAGTGAGTATACATTGCCATTTCAGAGGTAACTCCAAGAACTATTACTTAATATTGCAGGTGCTGAATGACACACATTCATAATGCCCTTACTTTCATTTCAACCTGAGGGAAAATGTAAAAGAAAAGCTGTTCCCCTAGGTGAGCTATTCAGTAGAGGGGCAGAAAAGATGCCAGTTGCTGAACAAAGAGAACATGAAAGTACAGCTTTGAAAAACAAAACTCTGAAGTTGTCCACAGAAAAGAAAAACCAATTAAACCAAATGCGCTTAATCAGGCAAAGAATGACTAAGTCCCCATGCCTGTTTAATGAATTGGGCTGCTCTTGGAAACAGGGACCTCTTAGGTGGCTGGCTTTATGCTGCTTACTTTGTTTTTCTTTGATTTCTTGGCACTTGGTTTACCTAGGAAAGTACAGCTTAGTGGTTGCTGTTTTCAGTGACATGGGCTGTCTGTCCTCCTACAGATAGAAACAAAGCCCAGTGCAATCAGATTTAGTGGAAGGTTTGCCATGGACTTCAGTCAGGATCAATACTAGGTCCTGCATGGCCCAGGAGAGCAGCTGGCTTTTATTTAGTACAGTAGTACAGACTACATATGTGACGTAAGATGATTATACCTTTACGATTTTGAGCTTTGTTCTTGTCTTAAGAGAAGCATATCAACATTTATTTCTTAAAACAATATTGCACTAAGGGATCTCTTTGACGAAAGAGGTCACAGAAATAATAGGAATAATTCCAAGCTGTACTCTGTTTGTCAAACATGAGCTAACCCCATGATAAATGGATACAAATGCTGATATAATTGTATTTAGGATTTTGATAACAAACCAAATCTCAATAATGTGACTTCAGGCTTGACATTTCTGCTTAAACAATGGAAATCTCAAAGAAACAGCATTGGTACTGAGATTTATTTTCCACAAATTCCAGTATAGAGACTCACAATTTTTTGAGAAACAATATTGCAATACACACCAATGTAGTGAATGTTCCTTATGATGGTATTTTTTATGTAAAGGCCTGAAAATACCATAGTTCATGCAACTGTACTTTGTCTAGTCAACTCTTTGGAATGAGACTTTTGCATCACTAGGATATGAAAGGACATGACCTAGAATAATACAAAGTGTATCTTTCCCTTGAATTTCTCTATGCATTGATACTACTGCCTTCTCAAAGCTTAAATAGGCCCTTGTCCAGCCTTAGTAGGCATCCTTACATTGTGGTCTTAATCAAGAGTAGAAGTAATAGGTTTCCCACCTTCCTTATTGATTTGGAACAGCAGCTGCTTCCACTGTTTAGACAACAGAACTTCCAGTTCCTTTTGAGAAAGGCCTTTCTCTTTGATCAAGTCCTGAACATGGAACATAGCCTGAAAAGTCCTGTTCTGATTTTCTTCTGTTGTGTGAGAAAACAGAAAGTCACCATTCTGGACTCGTTTCCAAGTTCTATCTGAACACCATACTTTTCCAGGTATCTTCCACTGATATGTACTGAAAAGTGATCTCAATATAAGTCTTTATTATTGAGTAAGGTTTAGAAACCCCCCAAACTCTGTTGCTTGGTGAAAAAAGCATGTGGGAAGTGCTCAGTAGTTGCAGCCAGCACAAAATTCCGTTGCTGAAACTGAGGAACATGATTTTCATGTCAATGTGATGCAATGAATTAGAAGCCAGGATTCAATGCCAATCAAACTGGTACAATTGCACTTCGCCATGCTGGGTCCTGAAAGAAGTATCACAGTAATAGCAGGACCACAGCAGCTACACAGGGAAGCCTTGCATAGCTAGTTCCAAGGCTATGAACTGGAGCACCCTTTAAGTTCAGTTCTGGAGCTGGCTCTCTCACTGCCACCTAAAGAACCTCTGTGGGGTTCTGCCTCGGCACGCTCACAGCCGAGGATGGCACCACTCATAGCTGTACACAGCACCAAAACTGCTCTGGGTTCAGTGGAGATTGTTGGCCGTTGTTGCTACAGGAATGGTTGTTCTACCACGATACCTTTTGTCCTTTTGAGGATCTCAGAATTGTCAGTGAAGTTAAAGAGATGGCTGCCAGCAAAAGCACTGCTTTTATTTAGTTGTGTCATAGTGGTTTAGAATGAGACCTATGAAAAACTGCCAAAACCTTGAAAATCAAGAATATTATTATTATTTCTGGCTAAAATATCTCAAAGTTCAACACCTAATGTTCGGCATGCACTTAAGAGCCATGAAAACAACATATTTTATTTGAAGGTTTTGTCAAAGATCATATGATGAGAAATCTTCATTCAAAAATATTTGAAAATTAACAGTAATTACAGACTTGTATCACCAAGGCAAATAACTCTGGTCCAAACACTAAAATTAAAACTTCCAGTTTTGTATACAGAGGCCTTTATACAAAAGGCTTTTGCATTAAAGCAGCATAAAAATTAGAGAACGAAAGCTAAGTATTTTAAACTTTTCTATATATGCTGCTAGGAGTCACATTTTTATCTCTGTCTGGAAACTAACATCCCCACAGAAATGGTGCAGCTTCAGAAAAACAATAAAATAACCCTGCATATTCTTCATCTCCTGCCTAAAAGTAGATATAACATTTTAAGAATGTACAATTGAAAGTTTCACCTCGATGGTTCAATAAGCACAATCCTGTTCAAAAAAATAGAAGACCACTAGAACTGAAATAGTTCAGTATTTCTGGCTCTAAATCAGGAGCGATAAAGCCCTTCTAAACTGGATATACCTGTTAAGTACTTCAGAGAGTCCTTGTAAATGTGGTAAGAAGTGTATATTGTTTTCCAGAATTTCAATCCATTTTTTGTACACAAATGTACATAAATCATCACTTGCTTTCTGGTTTTACTGTCAATAAGTCATTCAGGCTAAATTTCATGACTCCTATTCAAATTCTCACTTGTGGTCAAAGCAGTGGCTTAAAAAGAGAAAGCTTTTGCAATCACATGTTTTCCGTAAAACTGTGCAAACAGTTGTCCAGCCCTACAGCTTATTTTCACTAATCATGCTTTAATCAGAAGACTGACTACCCTTAGTGAAAGCAGGCAGTCTTTGCAAGTTAACTACTATGATCTGACTTGGAAAGATTCTTCTAAGAGGCTTGGAAAAGGTTGAATTTCTAAAATTTTCTTCACCTCCTCATTACCTAAAGAGCCCTTAGTTCTTTGCCTGATAATAGTTTTATTAATCAGTATTCTGAAAGGTGCAGTCATTGGTCATAACACACATATTATGTAAACATTAACTTTAGGCATCTGAGTCATGGGTGAAGACAAACCCAGAGTGCTTGCTGGTGTAGCATGGTATGCAAGCCACTGATTTGTTCAGTCTTTACCAACACCTTTCCTAGGAAGTACAAACTCTTTTATTACCACAAATAAACTAAAGCTTTCCACTTTTTAATTGTAAATCATAGAATAATCATGGAGTGGAAGCACATAAAACTAGAAATCCATAATCTTCTGCTTTCTTGCTTATTGCCTGGTGAGAGAAGTGATTTAAATAAAATAATCCTTTTTTATTTTATTCGATAATATTTTATAGAAAATAGTAATTTTTAATATGTTGTTTCTTTACTGGTGGGTTTATGATGCTATGTGCTTTCCTTACACACCCATTTCAAAGACTGTGTAAGTGCATAAGAATCCCAGTCTTCATTTTTCTTTATAAAATTATTTAAGGATGAATCAAAATTAGATCAGATTCATTCTTTCTTTCTCTTCTTCCCCCAGTTAGATTCCCATCCTTCTGAAACAATCAGTGCTTATATCATTATGTGCATGTTTGTAGAGGGGAGATTGTCTTCCCTTTCTTCATAGTTTTCTAATTCTTTGATTGGTTTGAACAAAATTTCCAGAAAGTTAGTGGTCTCAAAGGCATTCAGTTTGTTGATAGTTTTTGTACAATTGGTTTCTAGGTAGATAATATATCTCCAAATTTGTTGATTTTTCTGAGGAAAATAGTATGGTAGGAGGTCAGTCAGTGGCAGACATTGAGAATTCAGTCAAGGCAGAGATGTTACAGGCTTTTCTAACTGCTGGAAAAGCTTATACAGGTTTCATAAGTTAATAGACAACACATATCCCATACCTCAATAAAGCAAGCCCCCCTTCTGAGTCTTTGATGTCTCAGGAGCGAGGAAGAAACGTTTCACTTCAACTTTTTTCTCCTTGAACTTTCACTAAACTCAGCCAATAAAGGTCATCTTTATTAAATGCATTTTAAAGTAGGTTCCAGGAGTTTTGTTTGTCAAGGAGCTTTTAGCTAAAACTCTCAGACTATTTCAACAAATCTCATGATCTGAGCAGCCTTAACTCTCATGCCTTTGAGTGCTTTGAGTTTCCTGGTTCTGAAGTGGTCATTGAGCTGATGATCAGTGAATACTGCTGTACTGATTGTGTGAATACGTAATACTGTTCAGTATACAATGAATGCAGGTACTGATCGCATGTGCCCTTTGGGACTTCTAAAAGTAATACAAATTTCAGAAGTGGGAAACCTACTTCCTGCCAAGGAAATGGATTCTGCATCTTTAATTTCCTGACTGAAAGGGAGACATGAAAAATTGTTATGCAGAGGATTTTGTTCTCACTCTTCTTTTAATGGGCAGAGTATGACTGATAGTTAAAAGGTGTGGTTTTTTGTAATTACCACATATATCCTGAAAGTAGGGACTACGCCCCATGCTTAATTGCACTCATCTATCTACCTTTCTTCATTTTCAGATTCAAGGCTTCAACATTAAAAACAACCAGTTTTCCTATGCAAGTGACTGTACAGGTTTCTTCACTCCTGGAATCTGGATGGGCTTGGTAACATCTATAATTTTAGTGTGGATCCTGACCTATGGAATCCATATGATCATGCAGCTCACAACAAACAGCAGATTTGATGATCCCAAAGGTCCAGCTCTGTCAGTTCCTCAGACAGAATAGTCATGGATTGACTTAATGCCGCTGTGGTTTTCCTGGTCACACATTTATGATTCTATAACCTTTTTGCTTCGTAATATGTATAACCTAAAAAGATATCATAGGAGAAAGAGATAATTAAACTACATATAAAAAGGTCCTTATGCTTGCCAACAATAATCATTCTACTTGCTATGATCATCATTTTTTAACAGACTTTTGTGTTAAAGTTCTGAAGTGAGACTGTAGAGGCTATTACTCTATCTGGCAATTAGAAAGACCAGTAAAAACTGCCTTCAGATTAACTATTATTGGCAAACAAAGCATACCACAACAGATAATTGGGAAGGATAACTTATTTGATGGGAAACTATATATTGAAAATACTGGTTTCTCTAAAGGCTCTTTAGTAAATATGTCATGATGATGATGATGATGATGATGATGATGATGATCTTAGGAAAGCTGAACTGTTTCTTGTAATTTTTTCTCTTGAGAAAAGCATCCAGAAATGTACAGAATGAATAAAGTACGTCACTAAATGGTCCTGAGAAGTCTTTTCAAAATACATCACTTTGTTTAGATGTGGTATCACAAAGGAGAATGGGTAGATTAAGGTTTAACTTCCGTCTAACATTATCTTATGAGAATTATGTTGAGTGATGCTGGCTTGTGTTTGTTTTAGCCATGGACAGCTCATGGAGTTACTAGGCAAGATAGGTCCTTGTCCATACTGATCACAAAATTAAATTTGGTGTCATGGCAATGATTGCAACTTTTCAAGTTCAGAACATTATAATTCCATGTGCCAGTGCAGACCTATCTCAGAGATAAGGTAGTTT
This sequence comes from Atrichornis clamosus, assembly GCA_013400975.1. NCBI lineage: Eukaryota > Metazoa > Chordata > Aves > Passeriformes > Menuridae > Atrichornis > Atrichornis clamosus. The sequence continues at coordinate 81,292 of WBMZ01011886.1, forward strand.
TCTTATCACCTCCCCTTTTCCAGGTATCTTCGGAGGAGTTATGAAGTTTATACTAAAAAAAGGAAAACCAATATTTTATAAAATCATTAGAAGCACTGTGCTAATGTACTGTTTAAGTCTGAGCATGTTATGATCATCTCAGTGCTTCTAGAAGCTTGAAAATATTCACAGGGTGCTGTATTCTTCTGCAATTAATAGAAACATTACATCTTCCAGTTGGGCAATCTGATTATGGAGTGAATTACTAAATTTTATGAAGAACTAGGAAATAGTAAAAGAACAATAGTAAAAAGGTAAAAAATCATAAAAATAAGACTTTTATTTTTTCTTTTGGAATGTTTTGTTATGGCTGTGAGTGTTCAATTAGTAGTTAATACCCCCCGAAATATAATCTTGATGAAACTGCATTTGTGAAATGAGAAAAATTCTGACTTTTCTGATCTTGATCCATGTCATAGTACCATGACATAGAGGAAAGACAGTTAGAATCAACTATTTAACTAAACAGACAATAGTTTCTATCCATCATTTCTGCGTGTCACATTTTTATTATGCAGTCCAAAAAGTAAATTAAATGCTGTCTGAAGCTATTCCTTCTGAATCATTCAGTCCTGACCTGGAAAACAAAAGGAAAGTGTCATGTAATTAGCAGAGGTGTCTCCTCTGCTGCAATAATTTTCCCAAATGTTTTTCAGAACCTTAAGGAATGCATTTGATCTACACGAAACCTCTGTGTTAGAAAGGCACATTTTCTTTGCACAAATTAGTTGCCAGGAGACAACTGGACTTGTTTTATTAATTCTCTCTTCAAAGCAAGTTTCATGAATATGACAACTGAAAATTGGCATAATGGTCATGCAACTGATTGCTAGAGGAGAGAAAGACTACTACAAAGGACATGGTTTGTAGGAGACAGCTTTCTTAGGGCTTTTATCTAGCTTCAGTAAAATTTGGAACACATTTTGTTCAACAGTGGTGATAAAAAAGAACCAAAGAACAGCTTTACCAGGCCACCTAGTTTAGGATTCTATCTCCAGCAGTGGTATGAGTATGGTGAGCACTTAGTAGTACTTCCTGCAGATGTTCTTCCGTTCTCCACCATTTAGCTCAGGTACTTCCTCAGCCAGAACTGTTGCCTTTATATTTCATAACTCTGGGAATAGCTATAGCTCATGAATTTGTCCAGCCTTCTCTTGAGCCTGTGGACTCTCCTAGAGCTCACAGTGTCCTGACTGTAGTATGGCTTGCCTAGGATGGACTCTGGAGAAGAGGGAGAGGAAACAGTCTCGTATTGACTGTACCATGAGGAAAAAATGAGCCTTTTTCAGAAAAGCTGTTTTCTCTGTTTGGTGTTACATATTTCAGGGTGAAGGGGAAAGCATTTTTAATGGGGAAAATTTCTACCTTCTGTCACATCAGTGATACTGTGAACGCTTTGGCAAGTGGGGTCTGTGGAGGTGTATGGTCTGTTTCTGTAGGGAGTTTGGATATCCTTGGAATGGAAAGATTAAACCACAGTTTTCAGCCCTTGGTGTGGTAGGGTTACCCTTGTGATGTCTGTGCTGGGAAACACATCAAGAAAGGAAAGGAAAAATCTACAGCTCTAGCTGTCCTGGGGGTCTAGGTGGACTGGGCTCTGGGGACAATGGCCAGTCCATTTTGGAGACAATCAACTGCTCTCTCTCCGCATGGGGGGGTTCACCTGGGCTGGCTGGCAAGTGCTCGCCCTGATGCTCTGGCCTCTTTTAACAGAGGCCATCCCTGCTGCCAACACCTGGACACAGACATCCTAAACTCCACATCAGAGGGCCATGAAGGCTGCTGGAGTCCCCATGCCCTCTCAAACCCCTGCAATTGCACATCACACTGCCCTGTGGCTGGAGACAAAGACAACTGATCACTTATTTCAGCAGGACTGGATTCCTTCTTTTAAAATGGGACATTTTAAAATGGACTTTTAAAATTATCCCTTACTGAATAAAGTTAAAAACCTGTCAGAGGCCTTCCAGTTCTGTGTACTTCTGATTTCACAATTCAGCTTAATCATAAATGTACTTGTTAAAACATGCCTGTTTTGGGAGCTGTTCCAGACGGAATATTAGCTCTGCTGGAAAAGTGTCAGCCTTAGGACTTCTACCAGAGTTCACTGAATTTATCAGAAGTACTGACTTCTGTGTGCGCTAGCCCATTTCTCTACCAATTTAAAAAGGTATATAGCAACAATGAAGGAGATAATGGGTAAGAGCATCAGTTAGAAAAGTAAAAGCTTTTCTTCATGTATATATATTTTAAAATTACATTTTATAAAGAAAAAATCAGGAACTATCAAAAAAACTATGGCAAAGCTTGGAAAAAATCAATTTAACTCTGAAGAATCAAGATTAAGACCAGCGGAAAACCAAAAGTCCTGAACCCATAGGTTAAGGTATTTCATCACAAAATTCAGCAATAATAATTTGTTGGAAAGGATAGCTAGGATCGAGCTAGGGTCTGAACCTCCTGATGCAGGTTTGTTTTGTGTCCTGGTCTGTTGGTTTCTCTGTCTGGAAAAGTACTTATTTCACAAATCATATAGAAACCCAGCAATGACTTATAATATAACAGACTTATAACAGAAATAGCCCGATAATATTTTTATGTAGGCAATAAAGGAAAACAGGTTATTCCATCTGCAAGGGAAAACTCAATGAAGTAATTAGCTCCACCTTTCCTTCCATGTGACAAATAAATTATCTGCAAATCTAAATCAGCTGAATTATTAGGCAGTGCCCACGCATTAAAGGGTTCTGTAATTATTTCAGCATAAACTGAAGTCAAACAGGAGAAGCTGTAGAGGCTGAAAACAAGGAATGACCTTGAAAGCTAATTCCTAAGATAATCAGAGACACAAGAAGAAGCCTGAATCTTGGATATTTGTCACTGCTGGCAAAAAAAAATTAGCAGTGGTCTCAGCAGGTGGTAATGATTTTGGGGGCAAGGGTAGTTACAATCTTACCCTTAACACTGAACAAGAGGACGAGACAACCCACACAAGGGGCACAGGGGCTCATTTTCCTGAAGGCTGTTTTTAAATCTTGCATCCTGGGGTGGGTTTACCTTGGCTTATAGATGCCCACTTGGCTACTCTCTCACTCCTCCTCCTCAGCAGGACAGGGGAAGAAAATAAGATGGAGAATCTTGTGGGTCAAGATAAAGATCGGGACACCATTTAGCAGTTACCATTATGGACAGAGCAGATGATGGAACATTAATTTATTGCCAATTAAAATAGGTTGGACAGTGAGAAATGAAAACAATTAAAACTATGCCTTCAGTCTGCACAAATGCCAAAAAATCCTGTGGTGTCTAGTACCTTTCGTAAAGAAACCTGATTTTCAGTTTGCTAATAAAGGTTCTGCTCTCAGGTTAGTCCATTCCCTATCAAAAATTAATGCAAAATCAAGGAGAAAAGATTAGTTTCTTTAGAACTCAGATTTCTAAAGACTTGAAAAGTTTTGAAGTGCAGGGGGGTGGGGCAAAAAAAAATAAAATGACATCCTGCCAAGGGGTGGTTCCTTAAGCAAAGAGTCTCTCCTTGCTCGTGGGCCAGCGTGTTTCTTAGTCTTCCTACTTATGTAGGTGGAAAGGAAACTTGCAACTGTGACTGAGCCCAGGTGCAAATCAGCTGCTATTGATGTCCCACAAATGAAGTGGCTTCCTTCTCTCCACCACAACTTTTTGTATATCTCCTGTGGGCACACAGGTTCCCTGCTCCAGATTATCTGGATTTCTGTATAACTCGTGGGGCTGGTATGTTCTTGAATTATTGTAGTTGAACTTAATTTTAGACTGTTTTTTGTGTCATTCATTATTGCCATAATAGAAGATAGTTTAATGAATGGTTGTGTATTTTCTGCTTTGCAAATAGCAATGTGGGTGTCCAGTGGAAGACTAAGAAATCAATTTTTAGTCTTTCTTAATATTTCTTTATACTATATTCTATAACTAGTTGTGTAAAAGTAACATAAAGTGAATGGTGTACAGTCGCCACACCATATGCAACTATCTTTAGTTAATGAAAACTGCAAAAATAATGTTTGCAATGTGAAAAAAACCCCTAACAAATGCTTTCATAAAAGTAATTTAAGAAGGTGGTTAAGTTAAGGACTTTCTGATGTAATGCTTGAATTCTAATTCTACTCTGGGTAAATATGGAAGCATATGGATAGCACAGTGCTCAATTTAGCTGTTTAACAGATATCTTTCACTGAAGTGTACTGGCATGATTTAAGATATTGCAGTCCCTATCTACCTTACCTTGATTCAGGCACACCTGTGCCTCAGGTGCTCGTTCAGCTCACACTGCTGCACTCTCTTTTTCCACCAAAGATGTAATAGATCAGATTTTGCACTAGAGTAGCAGAGATGCAGGTACTTGTCTGAGTCTGTTGTTCCAGCTGCTGAGTAACAGAATCCTGGCAGTGGAGCAAAGCAGATAGCTGCAAACACTAATGTCTTAACATATTATAGCAATATTGGGGAAACATTTTCACAGTAGTTGTCAAAAGGGAAAAAAAATGTTATGCAAATATCCAAGTGCCTTGTCAGGATCAAAGACCATATTACTGATAGCCTGAGAGGCAGGATCAACTCCAGTTCAGGGAATGTGTTTTCTATCTCTGAACGCCTCAACACTCTTCAGCTAATAACCTATGTCAGGGCAAGTTTAGGAGCGCTCTGTCTCATTTCCTGCTACAAAGACCTCTAAAGGCTCTCTGGGGCAGAAGATAACTGGAAAGCGTCAAGATCCGGCTCTGGACATCTATCATTCTACATCTTCATTCTGAAACTGAGCAGGGATGTCCCAGGCCCTCAAAAGTCTCAACCCTCCTCTTTAATGAAAAAGAAGTAAAGCAAATGTGGAAGAGGAAGCACAATACAGATTGTCATCTTTTCTTCAATAGTGAGAATCCTTGCACTTTTGAATGACTGCCAGAGTCCTTGCCTGGAAAACAAAGCTGACAACAAAGGGCTTTCCACTTCCAGTAGAGGTGTGCACACCTGTTTCATGCTGGGCTGTCTTGGAAAGTTGCTCAAGTCTTCAGCTTTCTCTCCCAGAGCCACTCTGGGGCTGTCTACAAACTAAGGCAGGGGTCACTGCTTTGGCTGCCCTCCAGAAATTCTGAAATAGCCGAAAGGGAGTGGAAGGAGGGTACTCTGCAGCTATATCATATTTATCTTATCACCTGCATGAAGCATCAGAATTGAACCCCAGAGTGTTTGAAACAGAAAGTTGATTTCTGAATAGAAAAATCTGAGGGTTCATCTATCTTTTTATAATTAATTAGTACTACAATAACAAAATAGACAGTCTGCTTTTGCTTGTAGAACTTTCATGGATACATACTTGTACTGCAAGAGTGGAGTGGTTCCATCAGTTTTCATGGATTTGGATTTTCACAGGAGTTTTTGTCAGTGTACTGATTCATTTTGACATCAGAATTTACACCTTAATGGCTTACTGCTACCAGTTTCTGTAGTCTAACAGTGATTAATGGATACCTAAATGGAGATAAATTAGTATGGTGGCTTGGGGGTTTTTTTCCCCCTTAAATAGCACAAAAATTCTTTACTGGATGTATCACAGAATTTATAATTTGCTCATGTTCTGATGTAATTTGAACCCATTTCTGCTATAATTGCCTTTATAACACTCTGAAGTTCAAGGGGGCAGAAAGGGTTTAGTGACCATAGATTGCTGGGCTAAGGATGTTTCTGGCAATGGTTAAATGAGCTAAAGATTAATGATAACAGTTCTGAATTGTAATATCTGAAACTGTCCCCTCTATAAAACTGGTGTCTAAGAATTAAGAAAGACATAGATTTTTGCCTAATGAATTACTGTCTTCTGTTTGTTATGAAACTCTTATTTAACATTTGATCTAGTTACGTTTACCACCTTATCTTATCAGAAGGGTAAGGGCCTCCTTCAGTAGAGTCATTGTTTTCATGTGGAATAGCCAGTGGTTTCACTTCAAAGATTCTGTAAGATTGCATGGTACTTATTAAGTAAATTAGCCCCTTGTCTAGTCTGCAGTGTACGTGTCTGCTGCAAATCCAGGGCTGGATTCAGCTGCTGTGCAATGGGACTCTTGTTCTAAAAGCTGTTTATATTGTATCTTGAAATTATATAGTGATCAAAATTACAGCTTGTGTGCTTCTCTGATAGCGTAATATATAGGGACTCCTGTCTGAAAGTGTGAGCACAGTTCAACTGCAATAGAATCTGTTCTCCAGCCCTTTGCACCCTAAAGGGCACTTGCAACAGAGGAGAAAATGTCTGCCATTAGTGTTCTAAGTTAAATAATATCATTATTTTCATTACATACTATTGTTTTAATGTATTTGGGAGGAGGACCCTTTAAATGCTAAGGCCAATGTTAACCAATTTCCTATTATATACTTCTCTCTTAAGGAATCTTGTAACCTCACTCTGCTGGTGATTCTGTGGTGGTACTCATTTCAAACCAGATACTAATACAAGCCTTTGATACAGAAAAGGTCTCCAAATCAAGATGTATTCATGGAAATCAGTTAATGTGTATATAAATACTACAGCTTTTTGTCAGAATATACAGCCTCTGTTTTCTGGTGTGCCACAGCATATTGTCATATATAACCACGTATAAGCTAAAGCTTATATCTGAGAGGATACTGGTTGTGTAGGCTGTAGCAGTTCTCCCCCAAAAGCTGAAGGGTTAATGTGAAGATTATACAGATTTACATCTTCTTCCTCTGCAGTGTGTGCTCCTGCTATATCTTCTCTGAACAAAGTATTATCATACTCCCTAGCAGGCAAAAGTGGCTTGGCAGTTGAATATTGAGCCTCTTGTTGCTTCATCCATCGTTTTTATTCATGGGGCTATGCTGTCCACCTGGATGTCTGGCTTTAAGCTTTGCCTGAGTTGAAGCTCACATTGTTTCTCTGTTTCTCAAGGTTCGCAATGAACCTTCTTTGCCAGTAAGCAGCAGAAGTGAGGGTTGACCTGATCTGGTTTGGAAATACTGTGAAGTGTGAAACTTGAGATCTCTTCTGCCCACACAAGACAACATTTTCTAGCTGGTCCTTCCTGTTAGGTGACCCAATTGCTTAGAGTTGAGCTCTGTGCTTAAAAACATTTGGCAAGTGCAGTGCACACCTGAGAGTGGCACAAGGCCCACTTACAGCCCTTTGCAGGGGGAAGATGCTTATTTGTTTAGAAAATAGAGGCTATGGCTTAACTAGTGATATTTCAGTCACTTCCATGGCAACAGGCTCTGAGAGACAAAGCAGGACTTCACCAGAACACAGAGCAGCTTGAAAACAGAATAGAGAAAATTTTACATAGCAACAATATGAAGTTTCCTTTAACTTTTGAATTTTACCTGTTAGCTGATGATTTAATCAGTGAAGTAACTCCTATTCTGGCAAGCAGTTATGAGCAAATTGGCATTGATTTCTTTCAGTTGTCAGGTGTCCCTTGTTTTTGTAATCATTGGGGATGTGCCAGCACAGTGTGGTGCCCCCTTCTCTCCTCTGCCCACACAATCCTGCAGGTACCCTGCGATGATAACTGTATCTAAGGGGCAGGAACATTTGGAAATGATGGTCTAGTCCAAAGGCATTGGAATTTTTCTATTTATTCCCAGAAATCAAAGGACTCTGTAGCAAGTTACATCCTTGTTTGTGATTCAATATGAAAGTATTTTCAAGTGATGAATAGTGGTTGTTGCAGTCTTTTTGTTGACCTCTCCCCCAGATTTTCTTAATTGGTTCTTAAGAAGCAGAGCAAACCTTGATAGATCTCCACAAAATTATTGATCTGTCTGCTTTGCTTGTGGATGTTTGTGTCCAGTATGCCTAGAAAGCACCTGGGAAGGACAAGTGTCCTGATATTCAAATCATTGGCAAACACTGACATTTTATTGTCTTATTTTATCATTGCGTCATATTTTGACTAATGATTGCATCAAGATGGTAAGATCATAAAATAAAGTACCAAATTCATATTCTCTTGTTATTCATGCTTTCAGCTGATGTGGCACTTTTTTTAACATAGTTTATTTTGAGAGCTAAAAAGAAATCCAGTTTTACAGATGAAACCCCACAAAACTGTTTTAGTCCTATTAAGGACTGTTTAGCCATTAGCTAGCTGCATAAAATCCTGGAGCTTGGACTGAAAACTAGGTGTTCTTGAAAACTGCTACCTCAATCATATTCATTTAGTTAAATATGTAGGCTGCTTTACAGAAATTTTTGGGAGAACAAAGGCTACTGTGGACTTTTTTGGGAAAACAAAGTTGTTAACTCAGCAAGCAACAGGAAATATTACATCTATCTGTCTATTTATCTACACATCTATATACATTATGGAACCACAGGTGGGCAAGGGACCACAGTGGGTCATCTGGTCCAAGCTTCCTGCTCAAACAGGGTCATCCCTGAACACATTGTACAGAATTTTGTCCAGACAGTTCTTGAAGACCTCCAGTGAGGGGAAACTCCGCAACCTCTCAGGGCAGTCTGTTCCAGTGCACAGTTACCTGCAAAGTAAAGAAGTTCTTCCTCATATTCAGGTGGAACTTCCACCCACACACCTTGTTGTTACTTAGACACAGAGATACTACCTCTGCTTTCCCAGACACAGACAGAGCCAAAAGTTCTTTGTGTTGTCATCACTTATGAGGAGTTTTATCACCATTTAGTCTGTCCTCAGACCTTGCTTCCATCTAGGACTCCCATGAAGTCCCCTACAGATCTGCTCTACTATCTAATTGGTTTTGGTGTTAGGAACAATTTTCATAATTCTACATGTTCAGAACATCTTATTTTCTTCAATTCTCTCACTGTGGTTTGCCTTGGCAGTAAGAAAATAGATGCATAGACATCTAACACATATTATTTCCTTATACAATTTGCTGAGATGAAACATTCTAATTTCTTAATTGTGTATGAACTGAAAAAAACCAGAAGGTCTGTAAACAGTCCTGTATTCAAAAGATTTTTTTAGAAGTTCCAAGTGGAAAAAGTGAGACACGTTTAATCCCTTACTCTTCCTGCGGGAGAAGTCTGCGCTTCTTCACTCTTTAAGCAAGTAAACCTTGAAACCTATAAACATTAGAATCTCAGGACCACAATACTAATGGTTATATTTCATTATCTGGAGAATTAATCAAAGTTATTAGGGCATTTTTGTACCTAGATTAGAGAAAAATGACACAATTCAACTTTTGTGAAGCCTGGGGATTTTCAACAAGTCAGTGAAGCAGAGTCCTTTAAAAAGCCACTCTTGAAAACTTTTCCCTTTTTTCTGAGGTAATACTCTTTGCCTGACTGTGACAAAATTCTCACTGTGGTGAAAGGAATTCAGTTGTGAGGACTCTGTCCTGTTAAGCAGGGAAAGGAACCATTTTAAATTAAAATTGTTCTGTAATTTAGCCTGCCAGCAAGTCCACGGAGTAGAGAAAGAAAGCAGAGACAGAAATGATAGGACATACCAAAAGTGAGATGAAAAAAGGAAATATTGGAAAACTTCATTCTTCCTCTGAAAATGTTGCTTTCGATACTGGAAACAAGGTTCAGCTCCACTGTCCAGAGGCAGGAAAATTGAGTATATGTAATAACTACAGCTGGATTAATACCATGAATAGTCATTCACCTTCTAAATGGATTTGCTTTGATTGTATTTATATCATCTTTTTTGCCTGGTTTTGGTGTATATTCTAGTGAGCCGTTGTAAACAGTAGCTAGCAGTTGATTAATGTAAACTCCTTGGATGTTTTTTCATCTTTAGCATCATAGTACTAATAAATCAGAATCTCTAGCAAAAGAGATATAAATAAACATAAGGTACTGCCCCTCCCCACCATCACCTCCACAAAAAAATTCCTTCTTTCTTTCCTTTGGGGTATGATAAGACACACGGGAATGCATATTAGTGAAGATTATTGAGAAGTTTTAACAAAGAAATCCTTCTTGTTATGTGCTAACAGTGCACTGTGCAGCCCCTAAATAATCTTACCAAATCCTTCCTAAGTGGTAAATGTTTTTTACTTATAAAGGTTTGGAAGTGTACTACCTTTCAAATTCTACTGACTTTCGCAACAGCAGAGCTTATGAGAAACTTTGAGTATTAAAAATAGTCGCTCATGTTGCTTTGTTGTAACTTTGAATTTTACACACACTTATATTGCAAATACAGAATGTGCTTTCTATAAAATGTAGTTCTACTGCAATGTATTAATAGCCTGTTTGCTGTGAGAAACTTTTGTCAAATCATGCCACAGCAAACAATGGCGAACCACTGCAAAAAGAAACCTTGGCAAAAAGTATGGTAAATGCAAAATTAGTTAAAATTAAGTGAATTAGTAGAAATTTAGGGATTCTTATATACAGAATTTTGAAACTCAACTAAGAAGAGCACAACGTGTGTTTTGGGTTATACTCAGCTATAACTCACCCCAGTGCCTGAATTTGACATAGCCACCGTTTGCAACATATCAATCACTAGCTGTAAACCAAGTTTGTTCAGATATAGAGATTAGTCAATGTTAAATTGCATTAGGTAAGGAGTTTCCTCACTAATTATTATATTTATAGCTCCATTGCTTGCAGTATCGATAGCAGAGGGCATGGGTTTAACAAGAATGTTGTTTCACAGCTTAGGCTATTCTGATTGTGAGTTTTAATTGGTTTTGTTTGTTTGTTTTTAAAGGGATGGGCCTTAATTGTAATGGCCATATCCACAATATCCCTGACCTCCTCCGCTGGTCTGCATGAGCCTCTCTCAAAGTTTGGGGTGCCTTTCAGATTGAGGGGACAATATCAGCCCTTTTGGAGTCTATTTACAGGGAACAGGGCTGATGTGTGCCACCTCAGTGTTGGAGAAGGCAGCCAGGGTGCAAAGCAGACTGCTGAGGTGACCAAATGTGGCAGTAACAGCACAGCCCTGGTGGCACAGCCAGCTCTCTCTGTGCAAGCATCTTCCAGAGCTCAGTTTGCTGAGTTTGCTGTGTGGCCTGTCAAGAGAGAAGACAGGTGAGGAAGATATTGACAGGTTTAATGACTTTTAACAAGGCTGTGGACAGCACAGTTCCCTTTGATTCCAAGGCTGAGAGCAAGGCCTAACATCACCCAAGTGCTGGCCACCAAAAAGCGGGTTGGTCCATGCAATTGGGAAATTTTGAGCCAGACAGATTTAATATTTGATTTGTTGCTGCAGATGTATTCATGCTGATCTCTTAAATAGAAACTTACTTGGCTGCAGCCATCTGGAAAGAAGGCAAGATGGGTGGGGGAACTTGCTCTTATGTGTGTGTGCTGAGAGAGGGGTAGCAAAGGATCAGGGCACAGAGCTGGGAACCTGTAGCTCAGAGATGGGAACAGCTGCAAGGAACAGGGAGCAGCTCACCAGCCCTGACAGGGACAGAGGGAAAACTGTCCATATCAGGGAGGGTGTGCGTAGAATTTGCTATGGTCAGGAAGACACAAAACTAGCTAAACCAAGATCAGAATAAAGGACTGTTTTGGAGATGGAGAGGTATGTATAAATAGCTAATATTTATATATTTAATTTTATTAGCATATTAAGTATCTGATTCTTTTTGTATTTAAAATGTTAGCTGACTCACTTTATATTTTAATAAAGCCTGTATAGTTTAGGGGTTTTTTTGTTTATTTGTTTGTTTGGTTTTTAAAGTTTTCAAGCCACTTGGTTGCCTTTGATAGGACCTATAAGAAAGTAGTTTACAGAGGAGACTTGAATGCCATGGAAAGCTTTCCGTCTCAGCACCCAGCTGTAGTCAGCTATTCCCTGGACCCACCAATACTAACTTGAGTCTGGTTGAAGACCAAGTTGTTATAATACAGATTATTTCTCTCCTTGGTTGCTCTGCAACCAGCAACAGCAGATTCCCTGTTGTTAGATCACCCTGACACTCTGCAAAGGAATGTGCAGGAATTGAACCTTGTGACAGAGGAATTTGCAGACTGCTTGAGTAGCCAGGAAAGTTTTCAGAATCTGACAGAAACTCTCATTAACCCCCTACTGGTACTGTTCAGAATACCTGGGGAAAATGGTGTGTGTCTGCATAACCACATAATATATATAATATAACCTTTAAGAGACATCATGACCAGTGTACTTGGCTGCAGTGGGTTAGCAGTACTTACCCTGTGTACACAGCTAGTTCACGAGGACCCTAAGGGAAATGGAAGCCCATTTGATGGATGCTGTTAACACAGACAGCAGAAATCTCTATTCCAAACTGTCTTAACTTCAGCAGCCAGGAGAGGCAGGTCTGGTTTTGAAGTTTTGGCTACCAGCACTGCTCGAGACCAGGGCTGTAGAGCTGGCCTCTGCTGCCACTGGCAGCTCTGGCCGGCAGGAGGAATGTGCCTGCTCACCAGTGATTGCTGTTAACCCGCAGCTGCCTCTTCTCAGTGAAAAGCAGCAAGCCTGGTGGTGTTGTCCCGTAGGAAAAGCTAATGTTTGGGAAGAGCCAGCATTTAGTTGTGCCAGTCTCATTACAGGAGACAGAAAAAGGGAGTTGTATTGCCCTCATCAGGGCTAAAGCAGAGAGAGCCAAACAGTTGGTACTGTATCTATCGGGTCTTGCGTACCAGAGCAGAGAATGTACTTTGCTTTCAAGAATTGTTTTCTTTGTCTTGATAAATAATTGTGTTTTAGTGAGATCTTAAACTGCTGAAGCAGGTAGGAAACAACAATTTTCATAGCATAAGGGAAGTTGACCAGGGATGCTATGAGTGGGTTTTTTTCATGAAAGTTACTGTTTACACAACAGGAAAGTAAAGAAAAGGATAATTTTGTTGAAATACTGACAATTTGTTTAAAGTGTTTCCAAGAGTTGGCTGAGAGGCTAATGTGAGCTACTGCTGTTCAGTTTGCTCTGTTACGAACCCAGCCCTTGAGAGCCCAGTGGTGCTGTGCCTTGCTACCCAGCAGTACACAAAAATACCTTTTTCCCTGAACTATATTCTTCTGCCTTCTTCATAAGTAAAGTTGTAATCACTCAGGATATGTTTTAGGAAAAAATGACCCTGTTCTGAAAAAGCCAGAACAAAATGCAAAGTTTTGGTATTATCTTTAGTTATTGTTCCACTGTTGTTACATGGGTTTCATTTTATTTTGGGGTGGAGGGGTGCTGAGGAAGAGAACATAATCTGGGATTTAATTTGGAAGATCCTTAAACATAGGAAGTTTGCAGGGATATCTGGAGCTCATTCCTACAATTTGAAACTGTAAATCTTTTACAGAGCTATATATATGTAAATTGGCTGATTGTTAATCTTTGCAAAGATTAAGAATAAAGGTAGTGACCTGAAGTCAGGTTGGAGGGTACAGTGATTAATGTCTCTCCATAACTAATTTCAGTAAGGAATTCTAGATTGCCATATTTTACATATTTTTGATGTTGTATCTCTCTCCTCCTTGTCCTTCATATTTTCTTGGAAATATGAAAATAAAGCTGATGAAACCTTTCATATAAATGAAAAGAAATACTGTTGATTTGTAAGACATACAAGACATTTTATATTTTTGACCCATAAAGTATGCCTTTGCCACTTTTTTTCCTGCCTTACACCTGCTGGATCTGGTGATTTGACTTCCCAGATATAAGCAGATCATTCAGGCAAGTGGGTCAGTAGAGCTGGCAAAGGCTGTGTGTTTCCAGGTCACAGGAGCTGTTAATGTACAAGCTTGCCTTTGTTTTGAGTCAGATTGAAACTAGATTAAAAGCAAAAAAATCTTGCATATTAGAAATTTAAGAGAGGGAGAAGACATATTTCTAAGGCACAAGGTTTTCCAAAATGAAATAGTTCAGCTGGTCTTTGCTTTGGCAGCAGCAGCTGAGAAGGTAGCCTGACCACCAGAACAAGTTTCTATGCATTGCAGTTACTCATATGACAAGAGCTATGGTCATTTATTCCTGCTTCATATCTGCCACACAAGGGTAATAGCTGATGTGCTGTAAATCCATCTCATAAATTTTGTTGAAATCATTTGTTGAAAAAGCCTTGCCCACCACTGATAAAAACTTGCATAAGCCCACTAACTCTGGAGGCTCGCATGGATCCAGGGAGCTTCAGGGATCTGTGGGGGGCTCAGAATTACATTTAATAACATTTAATAACAAAGTAATAGCATCTTTATGCATTTTTTAATATATCCTCTTAAGTTCATTTAAGAAGAATTCTGAATCTTTCCACAAAAATGGCATGGCCATACCATATTAAATTACAACTGCTTTGAACCTGAAATAAATAATTATTTCAGAATAAGGAAGAAGGGGATGGGTGCTAGTCAAACCTCATCATTAGTGCACCCTGATCTTCCATGGTGTTAGAATTTAATACTGATTCAAACTCAAATGAAGCAAATTAGAAGAGCCTTAAAATCTGGTTCAGTGCAACTTTGGACCTGATCTCTGAGCTTGGTCTATTTATAAAGAAAATATGAATGGTTGAGTAATTACTGATTAATATTTTTCTCTTCTGTATTACTTTAATAAACACATTATGGGAAGCAAAGTGGGATTTATAATGTGATTTCACATCCGAATTTTAGTCTTTAGTCACTGGAATATGTTTTCCTTGAAATACATGTTTTTCTTCACTGTTGATTAAATGACTGATACAAAATGCTCCCTTGTTAGAAGACCGCTCTAGTATCCCCTAAGAAATAATTTTTTTGCAAGGAAAAACATTCACAGCATGACATAAAAGTCTCATGTGGCTTATCTGATGAAACATTAAGGGGATTGCTCCCCAACTCAATGAAACTTCCTTATCTAATTAATTTCTGCTAATTTGTGCAGATTAATTCTGTGGATATGAGAGAATTTGCACTTGGTTAATTTTCATCTCAGAAACATTAACTTTTTCAAAAATAACTTCTCAGTTGATTATTTCCTGCCACTTCATTACTCCCTCAGAGAATTTCGGTGATAGTAAAAAAGTAATCTATGAAAATAAATTCTTGTCAAGCAGAATTTACTCTTCGATGTTGAGCTGCCTGTCTTTAATGTGACAGCAGTAGATCTTTTAACAAGGGCAATGTAAACAGTGGGATAATGCAGATGTGGGGTAATGCAGTTGCAGATGCAAACATCCTAGCACTGTGTCTGCATTTTGGTCTGTTCTTAAGACATTACTGGCATAGCTATCCTAATATTTTATGGCTAATTTCAGTAAGTAGCAGTATATGTACACATGGATATAGGTGTGAAGAGGAGAGCAGAGACTATCTCCACCCGCTTCTACTCCACCAGGGTGGAGGCTGTGTGGCTGCAGACTCCCCTCATTGCTGCAGCTGCAGCCTGAAATTTAACTTTGTTAACAGGAAATTTCCTCAGCTGTGCCGGATGAGAGCGGAGATAAGAAATGTGCACTAGTACCTCACTCCTGACTTCAAGCAGCAGTTTACTCCTTGAGCCTGGCCCATTTCACTTGGACTGCTTGACTTGGGGCATGTTACGAGCCCACATTAGCTTCATGTATAGGAGGCGAGTCTGCGGGCTCTTTATTGTTTTAAAATCCCATTGTTCCTGTGTAACTTACATTTCTACAGGAAGTTTATATGTAGTTTACACCTCGGAGATACTCCTTTGGGTCACTGGGCAGTGATTCCAGTGGGAAGTATCACGGGAATGCAGTACCCAGGATGAATAATGAGTATCTTGGAGAAGCTCTGTGCTATCTAGCATCATTGGAAGAGGGTATTCTGCTTCAGAAAGTTGAAAGATTATATAGCAATTTCTGAAGCACTTGACCAGATTCAAGAAAAATGGCTCTGAGTATAGGTCATCTCGAAAAACCATGACACCAGTGTCCTTTAGACACAGTGGGTTTCTATTCAAAGTGAAAAGAAACATGTTTACAATGGATAGTGAACTTTTTAGTCTTTCAAATTTTCAATGTCAAGTAATTGGGTTTTGCTTCTTTTCCATTTGTTTGCTTTTATGCAGTAAGGAATGTGGAAGTGTATTCAGTATGTCAGGTTCTTTGCATTCAGAAATACAGCCTGAATGCACATATAAAATGTGTTTCTTCTCTCATCACATGATGAAAATAGTTTTAATCTGGTTTCTATGAACTGGTTCTCCAAAAGTATCAATAATATCTTTCAAATAGCACTTTCTTGGCAGTTCTGTAATATAGAAAAAAATTCAAAGAAAATTATGGGAAAAAATGGGGTTTAGGTTTTTTTAACTACCACTGTTTAGCATATCAGGACAAGAACATAGAAATACAACACCCAAATCATTTCAGAAGCTTCCATCTTCAATCTGAAGATAAAGCTCACATATTGTTCAGAATTTCATGCTATTAAAATTCCAGAAAAGTACCTTTGTTTTGATTGTTTACCTCCTTTCCCATACAAATCTCATTGACCCCCGTGGCATTCTGCTAAGCTTAGAAGAGACTGTTCCTTAAGAGATAGTTTGCAAAAAGAAGAACAAAGGAAAAATGAAAAAGACGCAGTTTAAAATGCATCAAATTGCATTTCCATGAACATTTACTAATGTAGAGAGTTTTTAGAGCATTTAGAGTGGTTGGAGTAGTTGTCTGTTATTATCTTGGATACGTACTTAGAAATGTGAACACTTCAGGATGGAATTTCATCTGACATCCCTAAGTGCTAAATCTTAGATATTCTACTGCATTTTCCCAGCATCTGTTGCTTTGATTCCCTGCGGTTTCTAGAGCAGCAAATCTCCATCAAGGTCCAGCACTTTCATATCATTGTTTCTCTCCACCACTGATTCAGTGGGAGACACGTGACTACACATTCTATTCCACCACTGTGGAATTGCGTTCAGTGCAGTTCTGACTGCTATCACTTCTGTAACAAGAAGAAAGGGAGAGAGAAGGAGAATTTAATTCTCTTTATATGTGTTTTATGGGGGTGTTGATAGAATTTTCAGTCCCAAAAGCTCTTATGTTTTTGAAGAAAAAGAATGAGCAGCAACAGTGGGAAACATCTAGGCAAAATTTCCTGAGCTGGTTAAAAGCCTTACGGAATATGCAAGATCTTGGTGAATTAGTGCTTGTGACTTAATTTTCACTGTTTAGTGAAAATTTATTCTCAATGGCATCTCTCAAAAGGTGGAGATCAATGCTGGGTTCATACTAAAGATATTTAATTTTTCTCTGGCAATAATGAGACCACTTGATCCCAGCCATTAGTAAATTAATACACAAATAAAATTAGACATTATTTCCATTTTTTTTCAACAATGAGGAGGGAGTGAAATCTAATTATTCAACAATAATAATGAAGTTTAAAATTCTGATATAATCTTGTATAATGATGAATACATGCTATATCTGTTTGCTTAAACTCTAAGACCCAAGGAAAGAAGAGCTGTTTCTTTGCTCAGTGCTCCAGGTCTTTTGCGGCTATTCTTGGCTTCAGGTAGCTTAAGACTTTTTCCCAAACAAGCAGAGGATAAAACAACTCTGTCCTAGCACAGACATCTAAAAGTTAGATGCCTTTGGTAAGACTTTTGTAGTCAGTGAAGAGAAACACTGTAAGTCACCTCAACTCAGCAGGGTGGGAGTACTTACAGCTCTCTGTAGATTGTGCAGCAAAGGTTCTGGTGACCAGTTTACATACGGATGTGTACAATTAGAAGTAAATCACATCAGAGAACTTACACAGGCCTTTTCTGGAGCTTTCTGTTCTGTCTCCTACATGGTTTAGAACATAGTAACTTCAGAATTCAAGTTCTTGTATAAAAACTTAACATTTTTGGTAATGCTTCTCATTTTTGTTATCAATTTTGAGACTCATTAGTAACATTTTGTAGAAGCATAAATTCCTTAAATGTCTTTGAGAAACTGCTTTTATAACATTCCTTTGCCCTGACTGTTTTTCCACTGATTTCTACCCTTTGGGTAGTACCTTACTCATCGTACAGTTCTTGTAATGATATATAGCCTTTCTGTTACAATAATTAGTCATGCATTGGTATAACAAATACTTTCCTTCTAGATTAGAGTGCTGCTCGAAAATAGTACTTATCTCATTCTATAAAGGTATCCTGCTAATCCTGCATGATCAACCTTTGACAAGGAAATACTGATTTTTTTCTCCCCCTTCACATTTCTATGGATCCTGCCCTGCTGCACATTGTACATATTCTGCATACTTTGAAACTCCCAGGAAGTATTGCTTAACTGAAGTGTTCCTCTTGGTTTGGTAATATTACCATTGTGTCTGTGATGATCAAAAGGTTTTTAACTGCATGGTAAAATAGAGAGTGGTACTGTAACTTGCAAGGCCATTAACAAAGTGTGATGGGTTGACTCATTTCACCAGCTAAGCACCACCCAGCTACTCAGCTGTTCTGACTCCTGTGGGATGGAAGAGACAATAGGAAAAGTAAATGTGAGAAAACCTGTGGGTTAAAAAAGTTTAATAAGCAAAATAAAGAGGAATAAAAAAATGAAATAAAATGAAGGTGAACACTAACCACCTCCCACAAATAGACCAATGCCCAACCAGCCTCTGAGCAATGTCTCTCATCCCAAAATACCTCCCCCCTCAGTTTCTATTGCTAACTATGATTTTATATGATGGAAAATATACCATTTAATCAGTTTGTGTCAGTCATCTTTGTTGTGTCTTCTAACTTCTTGCGCTGCGAGGGCACTGAGAGGGCAGAGTGGGAATATCTTGATGCTGTGTAAGGACTTCTCAGCACTAACCAAAACGCAGGTGTGTTATCTACGTTTTAAGCAACATTTCCAAAACATCACGTGGTCTAAACCAGCACCTTACAGGCTGCTATGAACAAAACCCATCAGCCCCAGCTAAATCTCCACCCTGTAGTCCATATAATGTATGTCATGCACAAGTCTTACACTATCCAGTACAACCCTACCAAGCACCACTCTCCTTCCTGTCATGTGATATATATGTATCAGATATGATTCCCTTAGTCTATGGATCATCCCTGTAAAATATTCATAAAATGTCCACTGAGTAGTTTAACACATGACTTGGCCTCCGTGTGTTATGGTGGTTGCTCAGGACAGGAGAGATGGCATCTTGTGTTAGATTATTGGGCCAAGTTGGGTCATTGCTGTACTTGCCTGTCTTCTTGCAAGGCTCGCTCTCCGTTGGTTCAGGTGACTCTTGACACAGTACTTCCTCTTACATGCAAGTTAAGTCACATGCTATTACCCCCAGGGTTTAATCTCCTTGGGACATACGAGAGACGTGCCCGTTCTTCCACGTCACCCATCAGCTGTACCCAGGTGTTTGAGCAGATTGCCCTGTGTCCCTGGCTCCAGCACCCTCGATGCTGGCCTTGGGTATCTGCAGGTGCCTTCTGCCGTGACTCCGTGGAGTCGTGCTTCCTGGCAGTAGCACAGAGAACATTTCTCTCATCTGCTCCTGTCTGGACTGGCCCATGGTGACTGCATGAACTCTATGCTGCTTGATCTATGCCTCAGCTTGTTGCTCAGGGCCTCAGTCAGAACGGTTCTTTTGAATCACTCGAGAGAGAAGATTCACAAGCTGACCGCAACCTGGAATCTCATAATGCCTAGGAAAGTTTGAGCTTATCTTTCTTTTTCTGCTAACCAGAGGGGACGTGACTGCTCTCTCATTGATCATATCTGTTGGGGTGTGATGATGCCCCTCTTGCCATTTCATTCCCCATAACTGGATCTCTCATACAAGTCTTTGATCTTCCTTTGTTTTATGAAAAAATCAGATTTTGGAAAAACCTGAATTTTTCTTTGCTCTTTCTCTAACACTTTTTCTGCTTTATTTTCCCACAAAAAGATGAATTTTTGAGCACACAAGGCCTTCTTCAAGTATGAAAGACAAATAGTAGTCCTCAGTCAAGCTGCAAATACATCTATCAAGACAAAATCTCAGCATAAAAGAACTATCGAACTATCCCCACAGGTTTTCCTGAGGTCTGAAAAAATGAACCACAAAGAAAATACTCAAGAGTTGTCCACAGTTAAGATATGACAAAAATAAGTTAAGGATTCCAAGAAAGTTAGCAATTAAGGGATCAATACTGATCCAGCTAACAGTGGGTAGCATAACAAGAAATATTCTTTCTCCCTAGAAGCTTTGCCTGTTTTTTATTTTTTTCCAGTGTTGCAAACACATCCTTATTTATCTTTAAAACTGAATATAAATTCTTTTTTCATAATTATTCAGTAATAGCTCAAATCACATTAAAACACCTTTCCTCTTTGCATGCAGAGCTGTGTGTTTAAACTTCTTGTAAGGAGCTTTGCATACCCTCTCTTGTTCCTGCTTCCTGCCTGTAAGGAAAGTTTTGTGCCAAATTCCATTCTTTCAGAAATCCTTCAGCCCTCCTCCACTAACTCACTGCAAGTCCATTATCTCCCTGAGCATCTGTCTGTTGATCCATTCCTAGGTTACCTGCAAAAGCTTGACTGCTCCAGAAACATCTCGGTATAATTTTGTGAGGAAACCTCTTCAATGTAACTCCTAGTTCTGCTCTGACCATCTCTGATGGCTGACTGCAGGTCTCAAACCAGGGACCTGCAAGGCAGGCTTAAGAACTTCAATGTTAATTCTGCAGGAAAATTTCTGGTCCTCATCAGCAATATTTTATTTGAATTAGTACTGAAGATCTCTTTCCCTTTTCTCTTTTGTTCTGGAACGTGTACTCCACACAGAATTTTGCTATAACAGTGATGGTCTAAGAATGCTGAAAAAGCAGCTTCTGTGGTCTAGGATCAGCTAAAGGGTATTATCTTTGTCCTGCTGATTACGGGTTTATGATTCAAAACCATTAATAAAAATATGGGCTAGAAAACTAAGCAGAATAGACCTCTTAAGGATCTCATTTGAAATGTCTTCTAAGTATGAATATAAAGCATTTGCAACTGCTCTTCAAGAACAACTTTTAAAAAATAATTTGTGCACACAAACACAATTTCCCCTAGAGCATTTCTTCTATGCTTACCTCTGAATTGCTCTTAGTTCATCTAAAAGGTTTATTGACATAAAATAAAATGCATATAATTCACATCTTTGGTCACTAAGATAGTTGACCCAGAAAAAAAGAAAACTAGATTGAGTTTATGTAACATATTCTATTTCCATTTATGTCTGGCCAGTTTTCTAGAAACTTGCAATATTCCGCAGTTTTTCAAATATTTGGCATAACAAAATATATTCAAATACATTCTAGAATAGTTTGCAGATTACTGCATGAATTATCACCCATGAATTATGGGTGAATTTCATTTGGAACTGTTAACTTGAATACATATATTAAATATAAATATTCACTACTCCCACCAACACTGTGCCCATAGTGCATTCCCTTTTCCATGTTAAAATTAATTTAATTGACTCCCACTTACCTTTTTGAAGACTCAAGCAAAGGTGTTGAATACTCCAGCACTGTCTGCAGTTTGTGTTCTCTTTTGTTTACTAAATCACTCTACTCTCCTCTCATTTCCTTTGTTTTCTGATATTTTAATTATTTTACTTCTCCAAATGAAATATATTTCCTATCACAATCATCCTGAATTTATTAGTCTAAATTTTTGTTATTCTTTTATAATACAGATTTTTCCAGATCTTATACAATTCTTTTTTGATTTTTGGGTATTTGAAGATTTCTTAATACTGTCTCTGAACTCTTTAAACAAGTTTTGTTATTATATATTTAGAATAGCCTCTTTCAGAAGTTACCAGTTCACTTGAACGTCTTTAATCCCTTGCATTATCCTCCCAGGAAGCCTCAGTCTCAGCACCCTAGGTTGTATCAAAGCTATTTTCCCAATTCCTCAGCAGCAAGGCTGTTACTTCATTACGTTATCCAGTTTCTTTTCCACCTTTGGGTTTTCAGTCCATTCCTTCTTGAGAGCTTGATATGAAATACTTCTTTCCCATATCTGAAGTTCTACCTTCCTGAAACCAAAAGTTTGTACCCGACACTGGCAATCTGATCCCTTGGTTTGCCTGCACCCTGACACATGGGATTCTTATAATCAAAAGGTTATATGGATAGTAAAAATCTACCTTTATTACCTGTCCTTTGGATGGTTCTGATGGCAGCTCAAAGACTCCTTTATCTGTCCCCTCTTCCGATTTTCTGCTTCATGTAAGATCCTGAGCACAAAACAATGTGTTCCTCCCCCTTTTAATCTTCACCCACAGATAGTGTACAAGCTTCTTTCCTATCTTTTCCTGTTCTTTATTTGATGCTATTTTGTTGTATTACAAAGACTGTCCCAAGTTTTCTTTTTATTGAAAAATGTGAAAATTCGGGCAAAAGGATTTATTTATTTTTTACTTTTGTCTCAAAAAGTCTCCTACTCTTAGACTTCCTCAAAACTTTATATGATGTACATAAAAAACCTTATTCTGTTTCTACATGAGAAGAGAAAATGAGCTATCATATACTCCCTGCCTGGCAAGACGGAAAAAAGTCCCTGTTTTTCTCATATACTTTAAATTCTAGACAGATAAAAGCAACAGAAAGACTGATGCTGGAAGGGACTTCTGCAAGTCATTTTTTGCTCAAAGCAGAGCTCCAACCTTTTGCTCAAAGCAGAGCAAAGGTTGCTGAGGATCTGGTTCTATAAAGTTTTGAATATCTCCACAGATGAAAATGAAGAATTTTTAATTCTGTTCAATAAAATTATCTTGCATATGATATCACATAATGCCACAATTGGTTTTGAATATATATTCTATATGTTTTTTTTTTACTTCCTATGGAAGTCAACAGTGACTGGTAGAGCACCTGAAGTTTTTAGTATTCCAGCTGTCTAAAACCTGTTGTAATTACATAAACTTGTTATGAGGAAGGGCAGGGAGAGAAAGTCCTGAGAAGGCTGACATCTAGCCTTGGTTTAAGATGAACACTTATCTTATCAACCTACTGTTAATAAACTCACTAAAACAATAAAGAGCAAGATTTAATTTTAACTTGTTTTACTGGCCTGCTTTAGCAATGGCTAAAGGTGATAGCTTGGAAAAATATTAATCAGAGTCAGCTATTTAAAGTCAGACCTGTTTTTTGGCAGTTTCTTCAGGAAAGTTCATCTACCAGCCACCAACCATGAAGATTCTCAGCTACCTCCTGGCTTACCGAAGGTTCCTGCTCATTGTCCTCACCCCACTGCTTTTACTTCCTCTTCCACTTATCATCAAAACCAAAGTAAGTGACCTGCTTGGAGAGGTAATTATTTTGCACCTGTATGTAAAGACTGAGATTCCCAGATCTCTTCGGATTAACAGAATCATATACAATTCAAGTTAGAAGGGACCTTGAACCAATTAATAATGTTTGCATTGTGATTTTTTTTTTTTTTTGTCAACTCTGTATTTGCATAAAAATGTAGAGAAGACAGCTTCAATGTAAAATTCTGTGCTGGATACATGAAGCTCTGAATCACATATTTGTTTTCTTGTTCAGAAATGTTTTTCCCATTTAACATTATCTACACTACATTGAAAATCTTATCCTCATTATTACCTTTTGGACACTGTTAAACAACAGTGTATGATTGACAATGGAAATGAATTCTTATGAAGAGAACTGCAATTACTTTTTTGTTTGATGAAGGATTTAAAGTTCATTACATATTGTGTTGTTTGACAGGAAATGACTGAAATCAAAGATCTGATAAATTCCCTCTGGTTCCTAAATAGAGCAAAGTCTATGGCAGGACATCCTAGTTTTATTTTACTTGAAATAAATTCTTCTGGCATTCACTAACTCTTGTGACAACTCCAGGCTGATGAAACAGCTATCTAACAATGCCATTAGCAATTCTATTTGGTGTAGTTCTGATGTCAGCAGAATGAAATGGAATTCTGTGGTGTGTTATCACATGTGCATTATACATACCATGTATGACAATACACAAAATTTCAGTTCAGAACCCCTTGCATCATGGATAGAAAGTGGTTACAGACCAACATGCTTCACACTCTCAAATCACAGTTCCAATATTTCAGTTTCCTTCCTGAGAGGAAGCTCATGGGAAATTCTTAATGTGGTAAGACTAGAGTGAGATGAATATTTGCTAGGTGAATTGATATTTTCAAATTATTTCATACATAACCGAAACTTCTTCCCCAAAAGTAAATGACAGCAACAGCTGACTTAGATTTAATACTGTTGTTTTCCAGTCAAAGGTTCCAAGAGCCACATCATTAAGCTGTTCCTTTCGCAGTACAAACCATCTCTGCTGCTGTTGAGTAATTTCATGCCCTAACCAGGGGCATTAAGAGTTCCAAACCTTTTTCCTTAAAAGCAGAAATATAAATTAAAAACTACACAAAACAGGTTTCTAGGATTCTGGAAAAAAACAGGCTCACTTCGCCCTGTTATATTTGACTGGGGCTGCATTTTACAGGCAGCATTAAAAAATATTCTCCTGAAAAAGAAAAGGGAAAGAAAAAATATCTGGGTTTTAGGAGTTTAAACAAAAGACACTCACTAAAATTACAACTCCTAAAAACAACAGCTGTGTTTCTTGCCAGTCTTGCACAATATTTTTTATATTAGATTATGTCCTTGACTTGTTGATACTGATGACAAAAATTCACAGATTACAAGAAAAAAAATTGATTATTGACTGACTCCTAGATGTTTAAAGGTTTGCTTACAGATGCAGAATGTTTGTAATTTATAAGAATTCATGGCCTGAGAATGCTCTAGAATGACCTATATGGTAAATTGTCCTTGAAGGAATAGGCAGCTTACTTTTTTCCCACCTTTCCAAGGTAGCAGAATTGAAATAATTTTACTATATCTTAGGAAAAAAAATCTTTAGAGTTTTTTACAGGCTATTTTTCATATCTTAGCAGGATTGTCAACAGCACAGAGTAAGTATCCTAAATTCATGTCCTTTGACTCTTACTTTTTCCAGGTGTGGGGAATCTCTTTACTGATGTAGCTGTACTTTTTGAATAATGTTTTTTTTTCCCCCGGATGATCAGTGCATGTTTTTGTTGGTGCCTTTTGTTTTCTAGGAAGCAGAATGTGCATACACGTTGTTTGTAGTTGCCATCTTTTGGCTCACAGAAGCTTTGCCACTGGCTGTTTCAGCTTTGCTCCCTGCCTTTATGTTCCCATTGTTTGGTATAATGGGATCCAAGCAGGTAACCCTTATTTTTCTCTCTTTCATATTGTCCATATAAGGAATCACGGCTTAAAAGAATGAAACACATAATGTTGAAACCTGTCAGGCAAATCCATGGATTTGCTGTGTGTCAATCACAATAGTTCTGCCTCAAGACTTGCTTACATGCTTTGTCTTCAGGACTTGTTCATATTTCTTTAACATTTTTTTCTAGATTGTGGTTCAGTGCTTAGATACCTGTCAATGGGAAAATGCTAGATAGCTATGAAATCTCCTTAATGTTACAGAGATGAAATGTCACACTAATGACCCCATGTGCCAAATGCTGAGTATACACCTTCATTTCAAAGAGGTGATATCACACATAATCACACTCTAAGTCTACGCTTAGAGTTGTTATTTTATCTGTTGGATAGATAAAAGAGTAATAAAAGCAACATTTCGTTGGTGATTTAGTATGTATGTGAGGTGTGACTGATGATTTTAGGTTGCTCTATCATGAGCTTTATTTTTTATTTTGTTTTAACAATATGCACTTTAGTATATTTATTCTTGCATCATTTGATTAAATGAAATTAACAGTTTCAATGAACTTAACAGTTTAATTTTAGGCCAAAAAATTTTCATATATTTATTTCATAATACAATCTTACTGTATCTTTTTCATTAAACTGATAATACCAAATGCTAACAGAAATTCACCATTAGGTTAAAAAAACCCACAGATTTTTTTCCTTTTTTTTTTCCTTGTTTGTTTGTTTGTTTGTTTGCTTTTTCTTTTATTTCAGGTTGCATCTGCTTATTTTAAAGACTTTCATCTGCTGCTGATTGGAGTAATTTGTTTGGCAACATCAATAGAAAAATGGAATCTCCACAAAAGAGTGGCTTTAAGAATGGTGATGCTGGTGGGCGTCAACCCTGCATGGTATGTACTAAACAATGTCTTGAAGGACAATAACACTTGTGGAAAGCTAACTATTCCAGAAATAATTGCCTACTGCTTTTTCTACAGTAGAAATCCAGCTTTTCTTTTCTACTCAAAATATTGAAAATTATATGATTGATTTGTAGGTGACACTTTATTATTTTGCTGAAATCTTAATTGAAACTTTCCTGCAGTGATTCTGTTCATAATAAGGAACCTTCTGAACAAAAAATATTATTAGTTTGTGAATAATATAGGGGTCCTGTTTCTTGATGGTGGTTGGAACATTCCTACCCAATGTCTACAACATAAAATCTGTTCTATGTTGATTATTTTCCTTTCAATAGTGTTTTCAAAATTCTGAACATTCCCAAAAGTACAAAAAGAGTGCAAATACATAGTGAGGGTAAAAAATTCATAAAAACTAAGCATGTGGTGGGGAAAGAAAAACACATTAAGTACAGTGTTTTTACTTATGGTTTTTGCCTTTGTCTACATATAAAAAAAAAAATTAAAGGTTAGGAACCTCCTCAGCTGGATAAAGTGAGGAGGGAAATGAAATCACACTCTGCTTACTCACTACCAACATATCTCAGGAAGTGAAAACTCTTTCCTTTGCTTGCTTTACGAACTTGGAGAAAAGGTTTAGGCCTGCAGATGCATCTGTCAGCATACCAGTAAGGCTGCAGATAAGATCTGTAGAGCAAGTTGGGCTTCCCAGAATACATCAAGCTCACGACTTCCTGCCAGGAAGCAGACAGGAAATGAATGGTCAGAAAACCAGAAACCCCAGGTCTAAAAAAATAAGATGCCTCTTAGGGGATCTAATTAATAACACGTCATGGAAATGCTGGATTATTTCTATTCCTCAGTAATTTGTATGATCTAATTTTAAAGATCACATGTATTTTGATTTAATTCTGCCTCTTTGGATGCTGGTAGCTTTCTGTTTTGACAAAATTCTCCTTACATTCTTGTTTTACTGCCTCCCATTATTTTAAGCTGTATTCTTGAGCTATGCAGGTTTTGTTATTTCAGCTTCTCTTTGATCACCCCCAAATTCTCAACTTTTTGCTGAAATGTTGAAAGGGAGAACACAAGTGGATGTGTGCTGCGCTAAGCTGAACCTTACCGGGGAACTTGCTGTGGACAGTAGACCGTGCAGCCGGTTGCTGACGATACCTGGAGCAACTCCCGAGTTGCTACCCTGAGGCAGCAGTATCCTAGCTCATCTATGCCATATTTCCTGGTCATGACAAAGGGATGATAAGGTTATGATGAGATGATCTGTGAAGGAGAGGATCTACCCACCTCTCAGGTGGATGAAGTGAGCTGGCTGCTCACTGGCTGTGCCCACGGCAGTGACGGTGCTGTTCCCTGGGCACTCCCTCCTCAGCCGCTTGCAGCAGACCCTGGGCAGCCTCATCCAGCCCAAGGCAGAGACATCACTGCAGGAGGTCTCTGCGTTAGAGGTCATGAGGGGTGCAGCAGTGAAAGTAAAATAGCAGGAGACTTCTGGATTCTGCGTTATGTATTTTTCTGGAGAAACTGATGTGTATCAGAAATATGTGGCCAGCAGGACCAGGACAGTGACAGTCCCCCTGCACCTGGCACTGGTGAGGCTGCACCTCAAGTCCTGTGTTCTGTTTGGGTTCCTCGCTACAAGAAAGGCTTTGAGGTGCTGGAGTGTGTCCAGAGAAGGGCAATGAAGCTGGTGAAGGGTCTGGAGCACAAGTCTGATGAGGAGTAGGTGAAGGAGCTGGGGGTGTTCAGCCTGGAGAAAAGGAGTCTCGGGGGGACCTTGTCACTGTCTACAACTACCTGAAAGGAGGCTGTAGCCAAGTGAGGGTCAACCTCTTCTCCCGAGTGAAAAGTGACAGGATGAGACAAAATGGCCTCAAGTTGGACCAGGGGAGGATTGGATTGGATAATAAGAAAATTTTTTTCAGTGAATTGTTTGTCAGGCATTGGAATGGATGTTCAGGGAAGTGATTGAGTCATCATCCCTGGACATATTTAAAGATGTGTAGATGTGGCACTTAAGAACACAGTTTAGTGGTGGACTTGACAGTGTTATATTTATGGCTGGACTTGAAGATCTTAAGGATCTTTTACAGCCCAAATTATTCCATGAGTCTGTAAAGGCCTCCTGTTACTTGAGCTATGCAGTCTGGTCTGCAGACTAGCAGAGAAGGGTGAGTATGTCTGTGCAACCTGCAAGGAAAGGGTAATAAAATACTGACTGTGCACAACACAGCAAAGAGTGACTTTTTTGTTGGATGTAAATGAAATTATTACGGTTCCATGCATAATATTTGTTTTAACAATAGCACAGGGAAAATAATGCTGAAAAACTCGGGCTGAACAGAATAGGATGTATTTTATTATTTTGTAATCACTTTTGGAATCCCTCATTAGAGCCCACCACATATTACCTGACCATCCATCCATCTAATACTGGAAATTTATTATGAGTAGTTTTGAAACACGTTAGTGAAGGTCTTAATTTGCTTTTACTTTTAAATCCCCTTGCAAGTTCTATTAAAATGGCATTTTTCTGCAGTGTGAAGATTTATATTCAGTGTGCTTATTCTGACCAGCATTTTCTGCATAAGAAACACAATTCTTCCCCAACTTCTGTCTGAGGACCTAATAAAAAACTGCCTAAATTAATGGGTTTTACACTACTGATGACAATTTGTGTTGAATCAGGTCTGTCTGTGACGTGCTGGTCTACAGATCATTTCATCACTAGACAATTAAAAGTGCACAGGGAAGAACAAAATGCCCCTACAGAGAAAATATCAAGTTTGAAATGTTGTTGTTATTAGTGGAAATGAAAGGCTGTGAGAGATGTTTTGATGGCATTTTAACATCATCAAATAATGTTTCCATGATTTTTATATGATTTCTGTATTGGCTTCATGTACTGAGTAAACCAGATATTTTTTGTGAAGGTTTTGATCAAGGCTTAGCAAAAAGCTTTACAAATTGCACAGATGACTTCCGAGAAAATGTTGCACCACCACCATCTCTCCACTCCTCCACTCTGTTGTTCTCTTGCTGTGATGGTGCATGGCAGGTGTTTAATGACAGTGACAACACCTTGGAACACAGAGTCAAGAGGACGGTTCGCATTTACAACTCCAGGAAATACATTAAAAATCACATTGTGTCCTGTATTCTAAATTTACAGTCAAACATCACCAGTTATGACATGGAATGTTTGATTTTTCCGTCATTGATGCAAGTCAGTGTATTGCATTACTATTTGTAGAAAACTTAGATAAAGTTGAGTCAAGACCAGATTAAGGCATTGTAATGACCATCTGTTTCCCATTTAATGTCAGAGATGATGTTTTTTGAAGCCCAAATAATCCCTACACCTGTCTCAGTGCTCTGATTAAGAGCTAAGTACCACTTACTGAATTGTTAATATTTCTTCCTATAACAACTGAACTGCATCTAGAGGACTTACAGCCTAAGTGATAACGCCAGGGTTTTGATCTAGATTGTACAATAGGAGACTTATAACATCAGTAGTGTAGCCATTTTAACTCGTTTGAATTTGTGACATGCATGGTGCTCTTTCTTCCAAGATGGCTCAAACACAGTCGAATTCTGTAAATAAACATTATTGCTTCTGCTTCACTTTATTGCATATTTGAACCTCTAAAATATAATTTCAGTGTCTTAGATCAAGAAAATTTAATTTCATAAATGTGTTCAGAATTACGAACTTTAAATTGTCAGTGTTTCAACTTTTCCGTTGACAAAATTTTCTATTTATATTAAATAGAGTGATGACAGGAGGTGTTACTGTAGCAGTCACAAACTCTTCTCTCCTATTCCAGGCTTATGCTGGGTTTCATGGTTAGCTGTGCTTTCCTGTCAATGTGGCTCAGCAACACCTCTGCTGCTGCCATGGTGATGCCAATTGTAGAGGCTGTAGCTCAGCAGATCATCAGAGCTGAAGCAGAAGCAGATGAGCTGGAGATGTCTTGCTCCAACGGCTCCATCAACCCCGCGCTGGAGCTGGACGGTAGGCGCGCGATGCAGTTCTGTCCTTGCTCACTGTCCTCACTCAGCAGTAAAGAACACAGCAAACACAGTTAAACGGCAGAGGAGTGCAGGCATCGCTACGGGCCTCACTGTGACACCTCTCTTGGATTGCCATGTGAGCTCACTCACGTTCACAAAGATTAATTAACACTGAACAGGTGCAGAAGATGGATGAGAGGCAGCTGGATGAGAGGAGAGGAGAAGGGAAGGGACTGGCTTTTCAGCCTAGTGAAATGGCTGAAAAGAAATGTGCCTTCAGGCTACAGACACGCTGAGGGTTAAAAGCTAGCACAAAAAAAAAGTGCTCTTTAAGCTCTAGGGTAATATTGGAAGAACAAATGAATCTAAACTGGTTACCTATACAGTTGGATTGTAAATTAGAAAGATTTCTCCTCATTAGAATATTCAGATTTTGGGAAATAAGAGTCATGAAGGAGTAGGGCAGAACTCAACTGGTTTTGAGATTGGTGCTTGCAAATGTATTCATGGCATAATGTGAAGTGATTGCATGGGATGAGGCACGCTTGTGGAGCCTTTCCAGTTTTACTGCCTTAAATGCTTGTTTGTCTTTCCATCACTGTCTTACAGAAAATATAGGAGAGTATGAAAACCCTGACTGGAAAGAGAAAGAAAAACAAGTTAATGGGTAATTGTTATTAATTGACTAAATTTTGTTCTAAGAATTCATCTAAATAGAAGATCTGTTTATTACAATATAAGCCTTTGTTTTTCTAGATACAACAACAATCTGGGTACAGTTGAAAAGGCAAATGAAAAAGGAAAGGAACAGGTACTTAAAGTCTCTTTTTATTATGCAGTGTAACTTAACCTAAATTCACTTCTATGCAACACCTACCATGGCACAGATAGCAATGAAGGTGGTTACATGTGAATAACAGGTATACCTGTAGTCACACATATGCACACAGTTTGCTTGTATAGATATTTTATTACTGATTTTGTCCTCCCAGTGTATTTTACTCAAATTAAAGCAATCTCACTGGAGTACAAACTCTATATATCAGGTGTGTGTATATAAATCAGTATATACAAAGAGAGTTCTTCTGTAAAGACTGGGATCAGGAAAAGGACTTCAGGATTTGAGTCTTCCTCCTTTTCCTTTGCATGAATAATTGTAGTGCCACTGTAACTGCAAAACAAACCACACTGCAGACAACAATATGGCCAGCAAATTGTCTGGCTCTTCTGAGACATCCTTGAATTCTATTTTTGTGCCTGGTGATGAGCCCTTCCTATATATTAATTGGTATATATACTTTCTAAGCAGAATCTACCACCTGCTGAAGCAGAGAAAAAAAGCAGAAATGACAAATACAGTGGGATTTTCAAAGTGATGTGCTTATGTGTTGCTTATTCTGCTACCATTGGAGGACTGACCACCATCACAGGAACATCGACTAACCTGATTTTCACTGAGCACTTCAATTCGTAAGAGACTATATTATATTATTTGTATTCTTCTTAAACTAGAATGTCAACATTCTTTCTTGAGCTTTCACATGGCTCCCCTAAAACACATTAGAAACCTTACCCTTTGATTTGATATTGATTCTATTGCTTTTCTTAGTTGTTTGTTAAGGAGAAAAACTAAAATTGCATGGTTGTATTTGCCTTACACAGGGAAAGCCTGTAAGTGATCTGACAACACATGCAACAAGATGACCATTCCTTGGTTAAGTAGTTCTTTACTGTTTGGGTAGGTGCGTGGAAAAAGATAGATTTGTCTGAGGAGGGAAACACTACTTAACAAGAATAGGACAGGCACTATCTGGCCATAAAGAACTGTTATTAACTTCTAAGTATAGCAGGAGCTAAGTTCAGTCTGCTTAGAGCATCAGGTATTCAAGAGGCTAAGCACTGTTGAAATGAGAAATTTGGGTCCATTAATCAACAAAAAAGAAAATAATTTCAAACCAGTCTGAATCTTTGCATTCAATGGAACACCTTGTTTAAAGGTTTTCCAAAGAACTTTTTAATATTCCATTTCATATTTAAGTAGAACTGCTTTGAAAAGAAAATTAGCAGATTTCATTCCAAACCCCTTGAAATCCAATAGTTCTTGCTGAATTTTTTTTTCTTCTGCAAACTACTCATTGCCAGAAACAGTCCTACTCCCATTTTGAAATAATACAAAATAAAGTACAATCCTTTTGTTATCCTCTGCCCACTATTTTGTATTGCACATGGCAAAATGGTTAAAGGCCAGTTATTGATAGCATTTGTAGGTTTGCCTGGCAAGGGTTTACTGTTTTTGACACTGAATCACTGTAGAAACAGGGTTATTAAATTCAATCACTCTTCTTCATTCTCCAGAGGAAATAGGTCTAGAAAATAAATCAGTGTGTCCTGTCCATCCTTGGTTCAGGCAAGACCTGAGTAGATAATCCAACAACAGAAGATAATCCAACCAGCACTATGTAATAGATTGTTTTTAAAAATCACTTAAACTGATCATTCATTCTACCTGAGGAGTATTTGCTCTGGAGATGAATATCTAATTTCAATATTCAGATTGCTAGAAATACTTACACAAATATTCAGCACTGTACAAACTTACTGTGGAACCTGACCACAATAAAGTGACATTTTATAATAGAATTGACTATTCAGTATAAAGTTTTTAAGATCTTGTGTTGTTGATCAATAATAAATTATCACACATATTTCAGGAAAGATCATAAATACTTTAGGCAGTGATGAAATGCTAAATCATTACTATGATGAAATGTTAAATCATTACTATCTTGGAATTTTTGCCATCAAAAATTGATGTGACTGATCATGTAATAAAAGATACAGAGTCATGCAATCAATAAATTAGGTAACAGCACAATGCTTTTTATTGTTCCAGTTTCACTGTCTCGTCATTAGGTACATTTGCAATTTAGAGTATCACCTCAAAAAGAGGGCAGAAGTTTTGGTTTGGTCCCTGCACTTGATATGTGATATATGTAAGCATCATCGAACATACAGATCAAACCTAAAATTTGCATAATACTTGAGAGAGCATTTATAATAAGCATTTACAGCTTAAAAACCCTATGGCATCATCAAAATTATTTTCCTTCTAGCAAGACATGAAAATATTGGCTAATAATTGGAAATAGTCATTAGAGCCTCTGTCCGGACATTTTTATTTCCCTTCCATCTGATTTTTGCAGCAAGGAGGAAGGCTGCTCACAAAGACTCAAATTTTCTCACTTTTAGCATTAAAAGCTCCGTCAGTAAAGCTGGAGGAGCTCAAAGGAAGAGTAATTTCTGTTCACAAAGTAAATTGGAAAACAGGCTTTGCTTACCCTGACTTTTTGCCTAACTGGCATCCATCATATTCAACATCAAATTCAAAAGCAATTTATTTCAGAAAACCAAAGCCCATTTCTCCTTTTCTTAAATGCACATGGCAGGGAGAGCTCTGATTGAATGACCTACATCTATAAACAGTAGATCAAGACAGTCTCATAGAGACAAAGTGACTGGGGAGACAATCCACCTAGCCAATGAGCATTTCTGGAAATTAGCAATAATAATTTTTATTTTAATCAGTTTTGAATCACTTATGGAAGTCTAAACGATACGAGTCTCAATGCTGCCTCCACTGTTTTCTTCTACACTCATTGGAGCTTCTTCATTTGAGTTTATTTTCCTGTGCTAAAATCTTATCTCAAAGAGCTGTGTTCTTTCAAGTTCTGTTTCTTCATCGTTCTAACAGTCCTTAACGCTGTGCCTGGCCCTCCCTTGCCTTCTGAACTCAGGTTAGACACCCCTCAGTCAGTGTCTGATCCCCAGACCTGTTGCTGATCCAGTGTTGAAATAACTGGTAGAGCTGGTTCCTGTAGTGCTCATGCTGACCAAGAACAGGGTGGGAGGGTGAGGTAGAAGGACACCAGAGGCCACCTCACGCTGAAGTCCGCTGCCAGCCAGAAGTGCTCTCTTGCAGCAGTGCTCTCTGGCACTTCTCACAAGTCTTCATTCCTTTGCAAAGCTCCACTGAACATTTTTTATTTTACTTTCATCCAGACGTTACCCTGGTTGCCAGTGCATCAATTTTGGATCCTGGTTTATCCTTTCCATCCCCATCACAGTTATCATTCTGCTGCTCTCCTGGGTCTGGCTCCAGTGGCTTTTCCTTGGGTTTGAGTAAGTAAATAGTATAATCAATAAAACTAAAGGCTATTGGTATAAAAGATAATTTGTATGAGGAGTAAATATTGCATCTTAGTTTAACAGGCTCAATAGGAAGAAAATGCAACCTTGATTAGTATGGCTTAATCTCCAGATGGAACAAGAATTTTCTAAAATAAGGATCCTTGACTATTCAGCCCAGTGTGAAAAGTCCATATCACAAATGGGTGTACTAATTCCTTTATATTATATACACATCATTATTAAACAGTGCATATGTCCAAGACAGAAGAATACTGAAATCTTATACATTTTTGTGTGACTGGAAAATTCATAGGAGTACACCCTTTGTTTAAGTGAGGGATTGGTTTGAATACTTGAACAGTATTTGTCTTATAAACTGGATGACTGTATTTGTAAAGGAGAAGTAAAAAACTTCTGCTTTTTCTAAATTTATATGTGGTGGTACGGTAGGGTTTGTGTTTCTCCACAGACCTTGGGCTTTTACAGTTTTGGAGAGGACAATAGTTCTTTTGGGCTGATTCTTCAAAGTCTTGTTCTCCATGAGTTCACAAACATCTGGAGAGATAAGTGGGACACCAATCTTCCAGAATTACATGGCTACTTATGGTGCAAGACATGAAAAGTGAGACTACTTTTAAGCAGACAGAATCATCCCACTCTCTATGTGAACGTTTATTGTTTCATTTTTATTGATTGTTTTGATAGTGTTCTTTTTAACATTGTATAAGAGTTATGCAAGAATGAAAACCTGTCTTGTAGCAAATACTCTGCTGATCAACGTGCAGGCTACTCATGTGATATGAACTTTTTCCTTCCTAAACAAAGTAAAACAAAGCCATAGATGACTTTCACTAAATAGATAGGTTATATGTTTGATTGTTTCAATTAGTTCACATGATTAAAGTGTCATCCTTCCTGGGCAAATGAACTGGTCAATAACAGGTCACATTTTGTTGCTGTCTCTGTTAGTCTCCCACTGGACTTTGTCAATTAATTCCAGTATGCTCAGTTTGGTGTGTGGTAATTAAATGGGAGATACTGCATTGTAAAGTGACAATTTTACTTTTGTCAAGTGCTATTGGTAACTGGAAATGTTGGACTTTTTTTTTTCTGTATGCACTATTAATTCATCATTCAATATTGCTGATTTACATTCCAGTTTTAAAAACATGTTCAAGTGTGGCAAGAAGAAAACAGCTAGAGAAGAGGCCTCATCACAGGTGATTCAGAAGGAGTACAAGAAACTTGGACCAATTAGGTATTTCAAACTATAAATCTGCAAACAAGAGCAGGTAAATCCAAGTATCAATTCAGGAAAATTTATAATCCATTCTACTTCTGCTATAGCTACCCAGAAATTGTTACACTTGTCCTGTTCATTCTAATGACCCTTCTGTGGTTCACCAGAGATCCTGGCTTCATCCCAGGATGGTCTTCACTTTTCCCAAAGTAAGTGATCTCTTTTGATACACCAACAAGAACTGTACTGTACCTTAACTACATGCCTTCTTTTCTTCTCTTCTCAATTTTCAAAAATTAAAATGCTTTAATATTTCAGAAATATGCCAGGCTGAAGTTGTTGCAAACCCTTGTAGTGTATACAGAAGATAAACTTCAGCGATTTCATATACGTATGTGTGCAACAGCTGAAATGTGTTAAACCCATTACAAGACAAAATAAAGTGTCTCCTAAAAGGGATTATTCTTACAATTTAGACTTAATCTAGTGAGGTAGAATGAAAACATTGATGCCACAGTACTCCACTTCATCATCAAATGTGAAATTTAAAGAATAAACCTGTTTAGAAGTTTTTGATCTACTGCCCCTAGTGGCAGCCACACTTGTATTCATAGAAGCCAACATCCCTTGCATTGACAGTTCAAATTAATGATATAAATTACTATCTGTTCGTACATAACTCCCTCAACATCATAGTTCAATTAACCAACAAAAAGCCAAGAACTATTGTATTGTTTTGCCTTCTACTGCACCTTCCCCAGGATCACCTGGATTTTCTTCCCTAAGTAATCTGTCGGTCTTACAGTGATATCTCCTTTTCTCTTGCTGTAATTACTGTAATTTCAGTTCTGTTTTTCTGTGATGAAGTTCTGAGTTTTGTTCTGGAGTGGTGGGAAGTAGTTGCAGGATTGGGACAAGTAACACTGAGTGCTCTTTAGGTCCTTACAGATTTAACATTTATTACTTCATGTCCCAAAGGCCAGTGCTGGACTAGAAGGGTAATTTTCCATTTTGTTTTCCTGTGTGTTTGTGATAAATAACATGTAAACACACATACATCATGCCTTCTCTCTTTAAATATGTTTTCACCACATACACACTTTCCCCAGTGCTCTTCCAGAAAGACTGGGAGGGGATGTCACAAGGAAGGATTGTAGCACTTCAAAGAGTTAAAGTGTAAAGAAAAATTATTTTGTGCAAAAAGCACCATTAAAAAGTGTATTAAAAACTAAGATTGCTTTAAAATGATTTACTTTTAATTATTAAAAAAATTGCAAAAGAACATTTGCTTTTCCCTTACAACAACAGCAGAGCTGATGATCATTGTCTTGTATGAAACACTATATTCTTGAAGAGGTTTTGAAGTGTTGACCTAATCAAGCAAACAGCTAGCAAACCTATCAGGTGGGCTTGGCTTCTCTTTCTGCTTCCCATTAACATCCAGTGCTCATTGAGGACTATTTAAAGAGCTACATATAAAACTGAAAAACAGGCACTGTAAACAACCTTTTAAATATGGGACTTATGGCTCAAATAACTTTTTTTAAGTCCACAGAGCCACATACTCCTTTTTGAAGCTGGTTACCATTGTCTGAGGATTCTGTTCACTGGCAGAGAAAAACAGAACATTCTCAAAATAAGCATGGTTACGGGTTCTGCACGGGGATGTTACTTTGTGGATGCACTCTAATGTTTTCCCTGGAAGGACCTGCAAGTATGTGTCATGTCACATCAGGCCAAGCCATGTTATAATTTGAGTGAGGTAACCTGAAAAGAAAGAAAGCTTTTGTTATGCAATTTAAGAGGAAAGAAAGCCTTTCTTACTATTTAGACCTTGCCTATTACTAGATAGCTAGATTTATCAATCTTACCTTCACAGGCATCAGTCCATGCAATTAGGTTAATACTTTCTGAGCAAGAAAAACTTCTCAGCCAAAATACACGAGTGGGACAAAGGTTCAGCACAGGTACAGCTGTGAACAAACCATCTACTTAAAAAAACCCAAACCCAAACAACAACAACAACAACAACAAAGTAACAGAAAAAAATCCTCAAAGCCCAGGAACTACGTTTCTGTCACTGTGATGTCCAAGAGGCTTCTAGCAGTGCAGTGAACTGCGGATCACATTCTTCCCTAAGATTACTTCTTCCCCAAGATTATTTCTTCCCCAAGGCCCCTGCATATGTAATTGCTCAGTGTTTTGGACTGAAGTATATGGATAGGCTTGTGCACAACTTCCTTATGTTTATGGTTACAGGAAACAACTATAAGGAAATACTACCCTTACAGAAATCTGATAGTACTTGCTTTCCACAGGGTCTTATCCTGCACTCTCAAAAAGGCCTAAGGGAAGTTCTGTCACCTGAAAAGAGCTTTGACCTTATGAAAAGGCACAACGTCAAAGCTATAAGTAACTTTGAGACCCTCCCAGACTAGTGAGTGGGTCCTATTAGGTAGGAATCACACCACCCTCAGGGTCTTAAACCAGAAAGGTCTGTCTGATCCTTTAATCTAACATGCTGAAGATTAGGAGACTTAATCTTCAGCATGTTAAGTCCAGGAGGGACTTATTTTATTAGAATTTGAATTTCTAGAAAGAAACCAGGCTTGGTGTGTTAGGGTGGCAAAGCCCAGGTTTCTCAGATTTTAGAATTTACTGCTTTCTTTGATAGTCATCTCTGTTGTCAAACTAAACAAGATAAACTCACACTTTGCTTTCTGTCTGAATAGAGCTTCTAGCTATCTGTTTTTGTCTTTCTCTGTTGGCTAAAAAACTTTTCTGTGATCGGTTCTCCAAAAATATAGGTATCTGGTAACAAGATCACCTTATATGATTTGATTGATAAGCTAAATGGAATGCTTAAAGTTTTGCTTCAAGAAAAAATTTCCTATCACTCTCACAACCCATGTTCATGTTCTCAGACCCTTGTATGCATCCTCACAAGTTACTGAATAACCCTTTAATATGCAAACACTAATATTTTTGAAATCCCAGCAGAAACACTGATAGTTAATTATACTTCATACTTTTTAACAGTAACTTTTCGTAATTTCAGCTAATTTTTAAAACACATTTGTGATGTACCAGTATTGAGTACATATCATTTATAGGAGCTTTATCAGATACCTTTCAAAAATACATCACCTTTACCACTTAATTTTTCTTAAGAATAATTTGTAAATCTTTTAAAGACTAGTCCTTCCTTTGCTATCCTGCTTTGCACCCCTGTTGCCTCCCTCTGCGAGCAGACAGCAGAATGTTTTAATAAATATTGTATAACACTATAGAGAGCAGCACTGGGTTAAAATGCCTGTTTCCTCCCCATCTGTTGACAGCACAGG
The DNA here is from genome assembly GCA_013400975.1 of Atrichornis clamosus. Taxonomy (NCBI): domain Eukaryota; kingdom Metazoa; phylum Chordata; class Aves; order Passeriformes; family Menuridae; genus Atrichornis; species Atrichornis clamosus. The sequence continues at coordinate 120,177 of WBMZ01011886.1, forward strand.
ATCACACATCCTTTCTGGAGGGACAGTTTCCATCCATGTCCTGGCCTGATGCCAGGCTGTAGGATATTAGCTTCAATTAGAGGAGTTCCAGGTTGGCCTTCGGCCAGAACTTTATGAGCCTCATGAGAAACAGAAAGTTCAACACTGGGCTGCAGCTGATTACAGATGATGTAGGCACAGTGGGCTTCCCTCATTCTTCCTCAGATTATTGCCTGAACATACTGTATGTTCTTCTTCATGGTTTATTGCTTTCTTTACTTCTAATACAAGACCACTGTGTATTTTTGCCCACAGCCCTGTTCTCCACAATGATCTCCATTGGAGTCATTGTGAGATTTCCTGAATCAACAGGTTTCTTGCTTCCTAATAGCACAATCAGATTTGAGTCTTATAAGCATGCAGGGGTTTCCTCCCTCTGCAACTGTTTGGATAAATGGACTTTGAAAACTGTTTATCTCAAAATTTGATAATTATTGAAATCCTTGTTTGGAGTAGTACCCCATGTGTGTCTTCATAATGGTACGACTAACGGTAGGATGTGGTGTGTGTCCCAAGCAGGTTTTCAGAGGATAGTGTTTTGCGTCAGGAATATTAAGTTTTATGAGAAAAAAAATTGCACTCCTTAGTTCAACAAATGTTAAGTGCCAAGTCCTGCACCTGGGGAGGGACAACCCCTGAAGGAAGGGGGCTGCAGGGTCACCTTCATAATTTCTAAAACTATATGGTAGAGAGCAAACAGGAAAGGTTCAGGCACTTCTTAGTGGGTCTGAGTGACAGGATGAGAGAAAATGGGCACAAACTGAAACTTACAGGATCCCTCCTGAACACCAGAAAATGTTTTTTAACCTGTGACGGTGACCCAGAGAGGAGTTTCCATCCTTGGAAATATTAAAAACACTGTCTAAATATAGTCCTGGGCAGCTGGCTCTGAGTGGTTCTGCCTGAGCAGAGAGGGTTGGACCAAACAACCTCCCGAGGACCCTTTCAAACTCAACCATTATATGAAAATGCAGATGCCTAGAGGAAAGTGGCAGCATTGTTTCTGTGTCTAGATCTTGCTTTCCTTCCAAACTTCTAGCAAGTCTTAAGATAATGCAGAATAGGAGCTGAGAGAAAGAGATTTTGGATCTTTGACCTGGTGCATCTGGTTCTAGGCTAAAGGTGATATACAGGCAGAACCCTCTGTCTTAAGAAACAGTAACAATATAAGTTTTTTTCAAAATGGATTTTCTATGCAGGCAGCCACTAGGAAGCAGGAGACAGAAAAAATTAGAGAAGTACTTCAGTTTCTATGCCACCTTCATTTTGTGACATTATTAGCTAAGACTATGCTGGTTTTGGTGTAAGCCAGCTATGCATATTGAGCTTTTTTGAATTTCACCTAACACGGGAAAGGGATCCATCAGATTATATATTTGTAGCATATAACCAAGAGAAAAATTTTCCCTTTCAGTGAAAAGCTCTGGTTTAGTACAAAATATTAAGCTGCTGGGAAGATCTGATGGGAAGTTATTATTGAACCTACTGTAGCTGAATATTTGGAAGAGCATATGGTCTGAGGCTAAGAGAACAAATATATTGGTGTATTGGTTCAGAAAATCTTACAGAACTTGCAGAAAATAGAAAAAAATGACAAGGTTAAGAAAATATCTGCTTAGCTTTCTTCAGTAAAATTTCTGTTCCTTTTAATGACCATGTTGACTGAAATAAGACAGACTGGGATATGTCACCACCTAACATTGCGTGGCAGACTCAGATGGATGTGTTAAAAAGGCTTAGAGCTCAGCTTTGCTCCTTGCCTGATCTTGGGGCTACTCTGTGCAAGTTAGAAGGGTATCGAATCAGTTTAAGAAACAGTAGTGCAAACAGTTCTCAGGCTTTGGAAATGACCAAAACAAACATGACCCTTGTGACTATGACCCTAGTAATGACAGCCTTAGGAGACTGATTATAAAGCTCTGCTGCCTTTCCTTAGCTACAAAGGCATCACCCTTAGTGGGTATGCACAGTGCTCTTAAGGCCTCTTAATACATTGCAGAGAACGTTAAAATTATTATTACTGAACTGTGAAAACTAGTTTTTTAAGCATCAGCTACTCCCAAATACCCCCCTCCCCCAGCTTATTTCTGTGTGGCAAAATAACACATGCTTACTCAAGATGCTTATTGATCAATTTAGAGGGCCTGCACCAAATATTTCTACAGATGTGATGAGTTGACCATGGCAGTCTACTGGGTGCCCACCCAGTCACTTTATCACTGCCCTTCCTCAACAGAACAGGGGAGAAAATAAGGTTAAAAACCTTGTGGGTTGAGGTAAAAACAGGGATATTGCTTATCAGGTATCATCATGGGCAGACCTGATATAGGAAAAAATTAATTTAATTACCAATTAAAAATAGAGTTGGACAGAGAAATAAAGACAAAAACTAAAACACTTTTCCCCACCTTTATTTCCAGGCTCAAGTTGACTCCTCCATTCCTTGCTCCTCTACCTCTTTCCACCACACCTAGTGGTGCAAGGGATGGGGAATAGAGGGTTATGGTCAGTCAACAGAAGCTCTTTTTGCTACTCCATCCTCCTCCTCAATCTTCCCCTCCTTCTTCTGACTGTATATATTTATTTGGTTTTTTTCTTGTTAACTTCTCCTTAGGTATAAAGGCTATATTACGGATTCAACAGCTGCCTTAGTGATAGGCCTCCTGTTCTTTATTATTCCAGCAAAAACATTGTCTAGGACTTCAAATGGAGAAAACAGTTGAGTATATTTTGATGTAGATTTTACTACAATAAGGTATCTAAGATGCTACCATAAATATAACTTATTGCACTGGTTAGAGGAATGTTGTGAAATACTAATGCTAAAGTCTTAAAGAGGATAAAACCTTATGGGTTATAAAGCATCCCCGACCTGTAAGTCAGTGCCAACAATTACGCAATGTGAGCAGCAGGAGCCAGTGCTGTGCAGGAACCTGCTACCTGCAGCCCATGGCCACCAATGGAAACCACCATTCCTTTGACTGCAGTGGGTTTTGAAATGGGACTGCATGGGTCATGGCCAGGTTTATTTATTGAAAATATTACTGGTTAATTAAGGTACCCTATAAAACTCAGAACTGTACCTGAATTCATTATCATGCAATTTTTCCTCTTCAAAATGGAATTTTCCCTAAAAGTATACCTCTGGCTTGTCCTCTTTATGCATTCAATTGTACTGCTGAAATCAATGAGATCTGGTGGTTCACAGAGAAAGCAAGATCAGAACCTAAACGAGTCTAAGCGAAATCACATTTGCTCAGTAAACTGTCTGTATAGTGCAGTTTTATTAAGTAAATTAAACTCACTGATGTCCTGCAGCTGTCTTCCATATAGAGAAGGAGGGGAAAGGGGCCAGTGCTCCACTGGTGGAAACCATTATTTCTTCAGTGTCTCCAAACTGTGACAGTTTTCCCCTGCTAAAGACCTGTCCCAGGAAGTGCAGTTGTTTCTGTCAGAAACTTTGTTCATGTTATAATGATGAGATTTTTGTCTTTGAATTTTTCCCCAAGTACCTCCTCAGAGAGATTATTTCAACAGCTTGTCAATATGTTTTAAAATGTTGGTTAGAGGACTCCTTTTTTTTTTCTCTAGCTGTTTTTGGTTACGCTCCGCTGATTACTTGGAAGGAATTTCAGTCATGCATGCCCTGGGAAATAGCTATTCTTGTCGGTGGAGGGTTTGCACTCGCAGACGGCTGTGAGGTAATGCAATTTATAGAAGATACTGAACAAATAGCATGACCCACATCAGGAGCAATTCATACATGCAGTGAATTCACAGCTATTCTCATGGTTTGGCAAGATATTCTGTAGCAATATTGAACATGATAAATGTTACAAATATTCAAGACATTCAGAAAGCAGGTTTAGAGAAAAAGAAGTTCTCTTTGTCTTCCCAGATTATGCACAATGATGACTAAGGTTTCTTATTTAATTCAAACCTGATGGCGGTAGGAGTTGTGAAGATACACTGTTTTCAAAGGTTTAATATCACAGAGATAATTTCCATGTGGAGACTAATGGCTACTCCAGTAAATCAAGTAGGTTGGGACTCACACTGGTTATGAAGTCTGATATATGCATATTACCATTTTATGATTAAGACTCTATCTCAGAGACGCAAATATAAGTAAATGGAATCTAGTTTGCATTGGCTCCTATAAATCACCACTGAATTAGAAAAATGTTCTTAAATACCTGTGATAGGAATGTGGAAAGTATTTCAGATTTTTTCTCTTTTACATAAAAAATTCACAATTAACAGATAAGCAAAGTCCTGTTATATACGAGTTTTAAAATTTTCCTTTCAGTGACTTGCTAAACGTAATCATGTTCTCATGTTCCTTATGCAGGTTTCAAAACTTTCAGAGTGGGTAGCAAGTAAATTGACCCCTCTAGGATCGTTACCCTTGTGGCTGGTTATCCTGATATCATGCCTTATTGTCACTTCAGTAACAGAAGTAGCCAGCAATCCAGCTACCATTACAATCTTTTTGCCCATACTATCTCCTCTGGTGAGTATAACAAAGGTTATTTTTAATCAGAATCTACTCTATCATCCATGTAAAAATACAGCTGCTCAAAGAAGCAGTTTTAAAAAGTCTCCATAAAATACTTAATGGAGGTTTTTTGCTGTCCTGTATTGTGCATTGGATACTTGGTTGCTTTAGATATTTCTAAGAGATGCTGAAAATTTAGAAAAATTAGGTGAATGTTCATGTCATGATTTAAACCCAGACAGCAATCAAGCCCCATGCAGCCACCCACTCACTCCCACACCAGAGGGATCTGGGACAGAATTGGAAGGGGAATAGCCAGAAAACTCATGGGTTGGGATAAAGACAGTTTAACAGGGAAGGCAAAAGACACACATATGAGCTAAATAAAACAAATCATTAATTCACTGCTTCCCATGGCAGATGTTCAGCCAACTCCAGGAGAGCAGGACCCCATCACACGGAACAGTTACTTGAGATAACAAATGCCACCACTCCAAACTCTCCCCACTCTGTGTACTGAGCATGATGCCATATTATGTAGAATATCCCTTGATCAGTTGGGTTCACCGGTCCCAACTGCGTCTCCTACTAATTTCCCACATGACCCCAGTCTCCTCACCAGCATGGCAGTGAGTAAAGTAGAAAAGGCCTTTACTCTGTGTAAGTACTGCTAGCAGCAAGAAAAACATCACTATGTGGTCAACACTGTGTTCAGCACAAATCCAAAACATACTAGCCACTGTGAAGAAAATTAAGTCTACCTCAGAAGAACCCAGCACAGTTTAACATGTGAAAATCAATGCTGTTATTACTATTTGTGAATAGTTAAAGCTCTTAAAAGGACAGGTCTCTTAGGGCTTCTTCAAGACTTCAGCAAAAAGAGTTAACACTGCAAGTTGTCAGCAAAGAGAAGAGAAGGCTAATAGATGTGCTTTACATGTAATTCTCATTTCTTCTGTCCTTAGCTCAATTCTGTTCTTTCTCATCTTCTTTATCAAAACATCTGATCATTTCTTCTTCAAAACTTACTGATTGTCTTCCAGTCTGTAGATTTTTCTCTTGGCCAGCCTTGACACATATTAATGCCTTTGCTCTCTCTTTCAACGAAATGTTAAGGCTCATTTCACAGAATCACAGAATCACTTAGGTTGGAAAAGATTTCTGAGATCTTCATATCCAAACGTTGACTGACCACCACCTCGCCAACTAAACCATGGCACTAAGTGCCACATCCAGTCTTTTCTTAAACACCTCCAGGGATGGTGACCCTGCCACCTCCCGGAGCAGTCCATTCTGATGTTTAACAACCCTTTCAGTGAAGAAATTTTTCCTGATGTCCAACCTGAACTTTCCCTGGTGCAGCTTGAGGCCATTTCCTCTTGTCCTATTGCTGGTTGTCTGAGAGAAGGGACCGGCCCTCACCTGGCTGCAGCCTCCTTTCAGGGAGTTGTAGAGAGCAATAAGAGCTCCCTTGAGCCTCCTTTTCTCCAGACTAAACACCCCCAGCTCCTTCAGCTACTCCTCTTAAGACTTGTGCTCCAGACCCTTCACCAGCTTCATTGCCCTTCTCTGGACTCACTCCAGTACCTCAACGTCCTTCGTGTAGTGAGGGGCCAAAGATTGGACTGAATTCAAAGTGTGGCCTCACCAGTGCTGAGTACAGGGGGACAATCACTGTCCTGGTCCGGCTGGCCACACTATGGCTGATCCAAGCCAGGATGCCATTGGCCTTCTTGGCCGCCTGGGCACACGTTGGCTCATGTACAGCCACTGTCAACCAGCATCCTCAGATCCTTACCCACTAGAGAGATTTGCAGTCACTCTGCCCTGAGCCTGTGCCTCTGCACTGGGTGGTTGTGACCCAAGTGCAGGACTCAGCACTTGGTCTTGTTGAACCTCATACCATTGGTCTCAGCCTATCCATCCAGCCTGTCCAGATCCCTCTGTAGAGCCTTCCTACTCTCCAGCAGATCAACACTCCCACTCACCCTGGTGTCGTTAGCAACTTTACTGAGGGTGCACTCTATCCCTTCATCCAGATCATTTATAAAGATATTGAACAGAATTGGACCCTTCATTGAACCCCTCTTATGTATTATATAAAAATTCAAATTTATCGTCTCTCTTGCAGTGCTTTTGCTCCTTGTGCCTGTGTAATAATTTTATAAAATGAGTTACCAAAAAAGGTGATTTCTCACTGTTTAAACTGGCAGTTCTATTCATGCTTCACTTGTGTTAATATAAGCAGTTTGTATTTCTGTATTTAATTTGGCAAATGCATCCCTTGACAGCTGCACTGTCTTTTATTTTTTGGTAGGCTGAAGCCATTCATGTGAACCCACTTTTCATTTTGATACCTGCTACCTTGTGCACCTCCTTTGCATTCCTGCTTCCTGTAGCAAACCCAGCTAATGCCATCGTATTTTCATATGGTCATTTAACTGTTATGGACATGGTGAGTTTTAAGCAAAAGTGCTAAAGGGGAATTTTGGCATTTAAAAAAATTTTCTTCAGTGTCTTGATGTATGTTTCTGCTTTCTTTTTTCTCTTTAGGTGAAAGCTGGCTTGGGCATTAACATCATCGGAGTTGCTGTAGTTATGCTTGCAATTATGACATGGATAGTGCCTATATTTGATCTCTATACTTACCCAAGTTGGGCACCCAACATTACATCAAATGGCACTGGGCTGTAAAAAAAAAAAAATTCTTTCTTTTTTTCCCCACGTGGTGAGTCACTTAAAAATCTTTTTAGTCACCACAATGATAAGGATCTACATTACTATAAATGCCGCATTTCACAGTCCCAGAGACTGATGATCCAGTCTGAGAGTCTAATCGGGAAGAGTGCTAGACGTTCTAAAGATCATAGTTAGATCAGGTTTCTAATCTAGTTCAGTTAGTCTGAATTTTTATATCTTCATGTTTTGAAGGAAAAAGAGAAATGTGCATAGCCATTATCACTGGCAATTTGCCCCCATTCTCAGGGTGGCAGAGTAATGAAATTTAGATCTCTTTTTTTCAAATACAAATTCTTGCTATTACTTTTTTGGGGGTGGTCAGAGAGCATATTGGTTTTCTGTTTTCTAGATTCAAACTCTGAAACAGTGCTGATCACAAACAAAAGATCAGGCAGGGAACTGTCTTGAATACATAGTTTACAGACCTGACAAAAATGCACAAAAAATGGAGAAGAGCGGCATGATCACTTATGCAGCACTTTAGCTACTAAGCACCTTGTAACCTGGAAGGAGAATATATAAGCATATGTTTAGTCTACATCCTCCCAGGACCTCACTAAAATATGTTGTTGCTGTTGTAAAAAAATTTTTCTATGGATAGATGTGTATTGATAGATCTGAGTTGATCTATATAAATGGACACTAAATTATCGTCACACCTCTCTGCCAAAAGTAGAGATATATCCCCTTGAGGAATGAAACCATAAGACAGTGCCAAAGATTTATCAGTCAATCTGTCAATCAAGCACATCTTCACCAGGAGGCTCATGATCTCTACAGGACAGGTGGCAGTTTAAGGTTACTTGACTGTGTTATTACTGTAATATTCTAACCACAAAGCAGTGTAATGTAGTTAGAATGTAAGTTAGAGTTAAAAGATATCTTCACATGATGTTCTATTTGTTTTTTACGTGGTTTTCCCCATAAGGACTAGAGCCTTACCTGTTGTGAAGACCCGTGATAATTTGTAAAGAGCATGTAGTTAGTAGTCTGAATGAAAGCTACATGATTTCAGCTTGGATCATGCCTTGGGACATCTGTATAATAGTTGTTAACATTAAACTGTCTTTTAAAGATAGTGAAAATTATCCATTTTTCTTAACAACAAACAACCAAAAATGCTTTTGTTTTTTGATTAATGGTTTACATTTATTTTTAATAATGCATATTTAGAGGTGTCAGTCATGACTTCTATCATGCCAGATTGCAGTGTATAGCATTGTTGTATATGTAGTTTGTTTCCTGTAGCTATTACTTGCAGATTCAGCTGCAGTGAATTATTAAAGAGGCACTTTTTGTTAATGAATAGTTCTGTGTAAGTAATTGCTGTCTGTGCATGCCACCATGCTTTTAAGCCTGATTGAGGCTGCTATCTCAATTTTTTTGTACAGTGGTACTGTGACTGTCACTGGGGCAATCAGGAGCTGCCACTATACAAAAAGTGTTAACTGATCCCCTGCAGTAATGATTATCATTACAGATATACAATACTTGGCTAAATGAAGTCAGGTACCAGAGGGAAATGCTTATGCAAGTAACTAATCCAAGATACAAATCTTGGATTCTATCATATGGTATTTTCCTGGAACTACATGCAGTGCAGAAGCTCATGGCTTGTTCAGGCGTTTGGTCTTGCAGGCACAGGGAGGAGAACCGGGTAAGAGAGTGCTCTTACTTCAAGGTTCCCAGATATCACTTCCATTTGTCAGTAATTTCCTGACTATTCAAGAGCAGTGGAAACAGTGGATTATAGAGTATTTCAAGTGGAAGGGATCTCAGAAGACTATCTCATCCAATCTCTTTCTCAAAGCAAGGTTATTACTCTAATCAGACCAGGTTGCTCCGGGATTTGTCTAGTCATCTGGAAACCCTCCAACATGAATCTCAACATGTACGATTTCCCTGGCTAATGTTCTCCAGTGCTTTACCATCTGTGGTGAAATATTTTGTTATTAACCAAATGAACAACCATATTTATTTTAGGCTAATAGACTCATTATTCTCCCTTTTATTTGTGAGAGATTCGTTTCTATTTGTAAAACTGGGGGTTTTTTACTTTTAAATGAAACATGAAAAAGGGAAGACAGTCCTCTTTTCTGGCCTTACGTTCACCACTCCCAGTGGATGTGATATTTTCATTCTCCACAGATCTGCCCTGCAAAGTATTATAATCATGTGGCAACTGTTGTTCAGCCAAAGGAAATTTGTTAACTGCTTCTGAGCTGCCCCTAAGTTTTATTAATGTTCACAATACAAAATTCTCTGTTGTAACCTTAGCCTTGAATATGACAATGGGGTTCATGAACGCACTTCTCCATTAAATCAGGCTTTGACATTGGTATTCCCTTTTCAAGTTGCATATCTTCATGGAAGAAAATAACAATTTTGTACCATTTAAGAGAACTCTTCAAAAGTTGTCAACTATAACGAGTGATACAATTTTCAGTATAAAGCTGAAGCTCAGTTTGTGCTGGATGATTTTCAGCTGTTCATTCTCTTTACTGTGTGACTTATTCATAGAATCATCAATAATATGACAACAAAGGCCTGTCATGTCTGAACCCTCACATAATTCAGACCACAGAATTTCCCTAAACTGTGTTTTCAGGACAGAAATCATGGTTAAGTGCCTTAGTAGACAAGAAAAAAGAGTCAAATTGTTCAAGGATGCACATTTAAAAACTATTTTCACTAAAATTGGTATATGCAGTGAATAATATACAAGTAGAGAAGGGAGAGAGTTATAAAGTAAAGAAAGTTGGTCATCTCTTGGACCATGTGTTTTTAATTTGTTGAAATGAAATGCAAATTGTATATAAACTGACTTTCAGTGACCAGCATCTTAATTGTGTCATAATGTACTGAATTAGTGACAAAAGTAAATATGCAAGCATGATGTTTTTGGAGACTGTATCCTGTTGTGAATAATCAAGTCAGTAGTAGTGGGAAAGTAGAGTCTCACCAGGATCTTTAACTTGTTTTGCTAGAAGTTTAAGAAATGGGTCAGACACAATCTTTGAGATTTTTTTGTTATTATTGCTAACTTATTTTTAAAGCTTTTAGGAATTTTTACAGTAAAAATTAACAACTCTGCAGTGCAGGGATTAATATTACTGAAGCTTCCTCATCTGAGAGCATTGAAATGGAGGAAAAAGAATTTCAGAGTGTGGCTCTCTGGGTACTGAATGAGTGAATTTGGCTCTGACTGCAGGCACAGAGCAGCATGCTGACTACCAGCAGAAACACACTCTTCTTATGTTGCTATTATATTCCTTGCTTTGACCAGGATTTGTGAGTATTGGGACAAATGGTGGAAATGCACCTATAATTATTTTAAGAGTTGATTAATACATGATGACATGAACTATTTGTAAATTGCATTGTGCATAATTTCCATATAAAATAATGTTTTTTTTCTTTGTCTCAGATGAGTCTAATTAGTCTCTTGTAATAGTACATAAGTAATATTTATGACTTACTATTTATTTTTGGTCCCATTTCTGATGAATTAAAAGGAACTTTTGCCATGTACTTCACTGGGGATATGTGTCAGGTCTCTGTTCTCGTTTTCTATGGCCATGACGTATTTAATGTATTTTCACTTTGCTTTTCGCCAGAAACCACAAACCATGTGAACCCTGAAAAAAGCTTCTTGACCTTTCTATTTTACAATCAGACAGACATAAATCCCCTTATATACTTTTAAATTTAAATGGCACTGTTTGTTTACTGCCAGGGTCTTGCTTGTTTAAAACCAACCAGCCTATAGCCCAAGGGCTCACTGAGGAGCAACACAGCACAGCAGCTCAGGAAGAGTGTAGCAAAAAATCCCCACTTTATACCCTGGATCTTACAACTTTTTGATTAGGTGTATATACTAAGCCACTTTGCATGTGAATAACAACAACAAAAATACTTCTGCATTATATGTGCAGCTGCTGGCAGAACTGGAAGGCTTCTAGTGACCCTTTAGAAGTCCAGAAATCTAGTCCTGCCCCCTCTCCTGCCCTGCCCTTGGCAGCCCACAGCAGGATGCCACGTGCTCTGATGGTGACACCCTGTTGCCCCAGAACACTTGGATATCCCCCAGTGGTCAGGTCTGCACACAAATCAGCTTGGCAGCTGTCAGTCAGAAATGATAACTTCAGTTATCAGCTTAGTTCTTTCTCTCTGCAAAGCTAATTTGATGATTCATAGTTTTAACAATCACTGAACTCTTGTCAGTGTTATTCCTTAATACTTTTGCCTTTTGTTTTTGGAAGGTGATGTATGTTATTTTACACGCACAATGTTCAATTTCTGTATAACTTTTCTTTACAATACCAATTTATTACTTTTAAAGAAATATTTCCCAAATGCTGTACAGTCCAACATGTATTAGTGATAAACTAACAAGAGCTAAAATTGTGGTCTGCAAAGAAAACTTATTTGTTAATAACTGTGCTGGAGGTTTCTTAAACCTTTTTTATTGTTATATCTCAACACTTGATATACATGGCAGTGAAAGTACCTGCTGAGAATAATTTAAATTTGCTGGATATTGAAAAAGTCCACTTTAAAATAATTTAAATAGGAGAAAGATCTTTTAGCTTTAAAAAAGCATTTATTGTAAAAAATCTGCTCTCTGCCTGGTTCCTCTACAAACACAGAAAAAATATATCGCAATCTCAAGTTGTTTGGTTCTTCATTAAAAATTAGAAAACCAGAAAGCAATGCATATACCTATGCAAAATGGTTCCTCAGTGCCTGGTTTCTGATTCAGGAATAATCATTTTAGGTCAGGATGCTGGAACAGACCCACAAGGATAGGTGGAAGAGTCACTTCCAAGCATTTCATTTGGTCATTTTTCAGTGGAGAGCCTCAGATTCTGCCATCTTCAGTTGTGGCAAATGTGGAAACTTACGTGCAAATTTCAGATTGTTGTCATAAGTTGTCAAAATGTCCGTACAAGATGTGGGATAAAAGGCACCACAAGAAGGCTAAAGAACCAGCAAGCTGATACACCCAAACCATCCAAAATAAAATTCTAATTAAAAGCATGGGCTTTGAAATTCTTGTTCTCAGGCGTCAATCCAAGAATGCTGCAGGGCATTTTTGTGCATCTTGCTTTATTCCTGTAGAGATTTCCATTTTCATTCTCCAACATCCTCTAATAACACCGGAAGCATGACAATTTTTTTGTGATCCTTCCTCAAATGCAGACTAATTTGAACCCACAGCTTTTACATCTCAAAACAGGGACCAGTGTTACCAGGATATGCATTCTCCAGGCAGACCTTACAGCCAACAGAGAAAAGTTCCTAAGGCCCCGAAAGAGAGCTTTAAGCACATAGCACTGGCAGTCAGGCAGGAGGGGAAGCTTTAGGTCTGGCAGCTGGGACCACAGTCACACCTTTGCCCTCTCACTCTAGTACCCCCTCTAAAGCACAGGAAGAGACATCCTGGGAAGCTGAGGAAAAGAATGACTTGCTGTAGCTGGGTTATGACATCATACCCCACAGAGAGACACAGGCACAGTGACATTCAGAGATGCCTAAATTAGGAATCAATTTGAAAAATCTGAGAGAGTAATTTAATATTTCCAGGACTAAGCAGGCAGGCAGATTCACAGATTTTTCTCTGAATATAATTCTTTAGGTAAATAATCATGAAAAAAGAAGTCCAAAGCCTATGCTAAAATACAGATGGTTCTTTAGGCCAGGTGTTTTCTTTAAAAATAAAAAAAAAAAGGTCTTTTTATTATAAGTTGAACTTAATATTCACTGTGATTCAACAGGCTAAAAGGCTCAACCTTTATAGTACACAGAGCATCACTGAGGTAAGTTGTTTTCACCCTGAACATTGTAATTCATGCTACGAGATGTCCATCTTCACCTGTGCTTATCATGAGTGTAGATAGCAAAGCAAGCATATGCACTAAAGCAACAAAACTTTAGCATTCCAGGCTAAGTAAGCCTGGAATAACTAAGCCAAAAGTATTTGATAGGTTTTACTATTTGGCTCAGCAGAAGTAAACAATGCTAAAGTCTCTTGTTTTTTGTAGCACTGGTTTGAATGCATAACAAATGGGAAAAGCATTTTCTGCTCTCCTAGATGATTTCTCTGAACAATTGTCCCTTTATGTTATCTTGAAAAGATCTGGCTCTTATTGCTAAGAAATAAAAGAAGAATAAAAGAAGAAAAATAAGGAAATAATAAAGAATAAATAAAAAAAGAAGAAATAAAAGAAGAAAAGAAAACAAATGAGAAGGGCATGGGAGCAGGAAAGAAGGAGAGGAAGAGAGAGAGAGAAAGAAGCTAACCTACAATCAGCAGTTCTGAGTCTCACCTTTCAAAACTGGTAATGATCCATGTACAAGACTGACAACTTTTGCTGATATTCTTCATGAATTTGAAAGTTCAGTTTGCATAATATAAAAAACCATGTGGTGGCTAGTTCTTTCTTTAGATGCTATTATAAAGCACTGGAGGAGAAGGAAATGGATGGCATAGATAGTACCATAATTTTTCCTGTTATCACTGCAAAAGCAGATGGAGTTTTGCACCCATTAAGAACAATTCTTCATTTTCAATAAGGCTTTAACCCTTTCTTGGTTACACTGCATATTTTCAGTGTAGCAATTACTGAACACGCAGCTTAGGCAGTATCTCATGGGTGACATTTTTGAACACTGCTCTTGAAATTCTTAGGTGAGGAGTACTCTTCATGTATTAGTGGAATACGACTAAAGCCTTATAGTTAAAGCTGAACTTTCAGTGCCCTCTTACAGTCACTTACCCCGTTACTCTCAAGTTGTATTACACTTACAGAATGATTTTACAGACCATGGAGAAAAATAGATTGTATTATACATGATGCTGACAAGGTCAATGAAGGTTATTATAGTAAGTTGCGAAGATCATTTTCTGCTTCTGCTACATGGCTATGATTGGACTAAATCACAGGAAATCTAAATCTCCTCCCAGCTAATCCAAGATGGAAATTTCCATCTGCTCTGATCCCCCTTTAAAAGCAGCAAAGCACAGTAGTAGACAGCTGATCTTGGTCCAGCCAAACAGGTCTCTTGTGTATAATGCTCCCTCAAACTGTGTCACATGCAAAGGTAGCTGAACGTTAGCTGGACCCTAGCCCAACCTCTTCCCATGGACTTTACTTACATTGTCACCTGGGAGCACAGCTCCTGGGATTGCTCTGGAGGATGACTTCTGGCAGTGGATACCTGTACCAGCAGCTTACACTCCAAGGAGGCATCCTCAGCTTGGTTCAGCTTGTACAACAACCTCCAAAATGAGTTGTTGACCTCAGCAAATCTTGGGTCTTCTTCCTTGTCCATATCTGGGAAATGTCAGGCTATCTCTGTTTTGAAGACACTGAGGTGTTTTCCTGACAAGTAAATAGTGTTAACAGAAAAGAAAACAATACTAAAAGAAAACAGTAGTACTAATTACTGCTAGCTACTGTATTGTGTAGGGCCCTAGCAAAATTGTGAATGTTCTTTTACGTTAGCAAAGCAAATGAAAGTAAAGAACCTTTTCAGAAACTGGTGACAGACAACATTAATAGAAGTTTAGAGTTATTTAGCAGTGATCAGAGCTATAGGATATCCCACTCATTTTACTCACAAGAATAGCTGTAATCCCTTGCAGAGTGATTACCAAAGGTTGTGAGCCATATCCTGCTGAAATCCATTTGTAAATAAAATTCATACACTTTTCCTACATAAATAAAATCACATCACTTAATTATGGTTGCAAATTAAATAGAACTGTTTCCCCAGATATGTGCTCCCCTAGGATAAAATGATGCCTCTCAGCAGGACCATACAATGAATTGCCAGCATTCTATTGGCTTCTGTCTTAATTGTGAAAGTAGGTAAATATTGATTGGAATGTGGAACTGGTTTGGGCATTTTTTCATATTTTCCTGTGGCTACTAATACCTCAAAGTATAGCAATAGCAAAATAGTTTTGTAGCTACTTATTACTACAGATTCAAAGGGGAAATATTTCTTTGTAATTTTGATTATAGCCAATTGTAGTTGTTTGGCCTTGGCTGGGTGCCAGGTGCCCACTACGATACTCTATCACTCCCCGTCCCTGTGGGATAGGGGAGAGAATAAGATGGAAAACAACTCGTAGGTTGAGATAGAAGCAGTTTACTAAAAGCAAAAAAAAAAAGGGAACAAAGCAAGAGTTTGCGCGCGCAAGTAGAAAGAGAAGTTAATCTCTACTTCCCATCAGCAAGCGATGTTCGGACACTTCCTGGGAAGCAGGGCCTCAGCACACAGAGTGGTTTCTCTGGAAGGCATTTCAGAGCTACAAATGCGCCCCCTTCCTCCTCTCTCCCTGAACTTTTATATCTGAGCTGACATCACATGGTATGGAATATCCCTTTGGTTGATTTGGGTCAGCTGGCCTGGCTGTGTCCCCTCCCAGGATCTTGCCCACTCCCAGCCCCTTGATNCGGCATGTTAACCCTTCCAGCTACCAGTGCAAAGCACAGCACTGTGAGGGCTGCTAAGGGAAACTGAACTCTCTCTTGGTCAGACCCAATACACCAAGACACTAAGGAACTTGTATTAACAATACTTGTGAATGCAAAAAGCATGGTAAAATAATCAAATGGTTTGCATTTGGTTAACATATTAGCATCTGCAGGTGATAATGCTGCTATTAACTTCAGAAGGTACTACTCCAGCTAGAAGAAAGTAGGTAATGAGAAACGATAACTCCATTCAGATAAATGCTAAGTTCATCTACTAACCTTCAAGAAAGTAGACTTTGGTAGCACAGAAAGTTGTATAATACAGATTTCAATCTGTAATGTATAATTTAAAATCTTCTCACAGAAATTAGTCATGTCTCAGCTAGCAGCAGAGAACAGGGTGACCAGTTGATCAGTGCCTCCTGTAAGGGTTTATTTTGTGTCTGTTTAACACTTGGAGCTGCTATTCGGTCACTTACTCAGAATTCAGCTCTCTAGACTGAAACAACTAATATGTTTCTTGAATGTTCCTGGGCACAATGACGATGGCCAGTCACGGATAGATAACCACTGAGACAACTTTACTCAGTACGTGAGTCTGATAAATTGTACTGCTCATGTAATTATCTGTACATAGCAGCAGTACTTCCTTTGTGAAGTTCAGCAGCCTGAGTTCCTGGATACCTGTCAGTAGCGCCTTTTCTCAAGGCAGGAAGGGTGTGAGGGGGCGAGATCCAGGCACAGCGTCCCTGGACCTTCCAGGAAGCGTCCCTGGTCGAGCCACTCCTGCGGGATTCGCAAATCTCTTCGCATACACCAGGCACTCCCTGCAAGGTGTGTGCAGGCAGGCACACGCACACACACGATCCAAGCAACCAGTGGAGACAAAGAGGCGGGAGGGGCCCTTCATTGGGAGTTCTGAGGTTTAATGAGGATGCACACTTGAAAGATTCCAGTGACGAAAACCCACCAAACAGCTTGTGCAGAAGATTTTATATGGGGGTAAAAAGGGGCAGAGAGAGCAACAGGGTCCAATGAGGTGAGGGTCCAGGGGTGGAGATAAGGGGGGGTGACAGGGTTCCATCCAATAGGGGAAGGAGAGGGGAGGTGAAAGGGAGCCAGAGCCAATGGGGAACTGAACAAGGGAGAACTTTCCAGAACTGGGGTAAGGGTTTACAAATGATTGACACAGGGATAAACATAATGGGGTGTACACCAACTGAGAGATAACCATCACATTAACTTAGGGGGAGAACCATAAGGCAAAACCATAGCATACACCGAAGAGGGGAAAACCTTAAAACAGTGGCAGTTTCAACCACTGCAACAGATACCAAGAAAAATTGACACTAAGGTATGGAAAAAGTTATACATGTTTTAAACAAAGTATAAGTATTTAACCGACAGAAGAAAGCTTTCAGTAGGATGTCTGGCTAGTGGGTTTTTCATCTTTAGACAGTTTTCCATTGCTAAATCACCTCAGTATTTTATAATAATTATTTTTTAAACTTCCTTCTGAATCCTAGGTGCCCACAGTAACAAGGACTTCTGTGGATTCATCAATATATATAGGCAGATATACCTGATAAATCTAGACAAAGCCCCACCAGCCCTGATTGCAGTTACCCACACTCCTTTTCATACATCACAAAGTGAAGGTTATGTAATTTTAAAATTCGTTTTGGAGAAGCATCTTTCACTACAGACCTTCAACTTATGCTGTCCTCTTGCTGTCCAGTTAAGTCCTTAATGTCAAGAAGTTAACTTCATTAAATCCTTCACGAGGAACGTTCATGAAGCTTTTATCCTCACTAAGTCCAACAAGGCCAAGAGCAAGGAGTTGCACTTGGGTTGGGGCAAGCCCCAATATCAACATAGACTGGGGGATGAATGGATTTAGACTAGCCTTGCTGACAAGGGGCAAGGGTTTTAACTGAAGGAGGGTAGATTTAGATTGGATATAAGGAATAAATTCTTTATAAAGGTGTTGATGAGTCACTGTAACAGGTTGCCCAAAGAAGTTGTGGATGTCTCATCCCTGAAAATGCTAAAGACCAGGTTGAATGGGGCTTTGAGCATATTTCATAACTTTTACTCAATCTGGCAATACAGTTTTGTATTCTAAATCTGTCTTCAAAGAGTCCACAACCCACAAAAGCTTTGTGTTACCTGTAGATTTTATTATATCATTCCCTTACATATTACCTAAATCACAGATTAAATGAATGCTGCAGGAACCCAGAACCAAATTTTTCTCCAAGGTAACCTAGTAGATATATGCCTCAACTGCTTTTAATAAATGACCCTTGTTTTTTGAGCACAGGTTTTAAACACAATATATATGTTTATGCCCACACTATATAATTTTCTTGTAGGTCATATCACTGTAAATTACTTAGGAAAAGGCAGTGAAACAAAAGCCTTTCTAAACCCAAGATACATTACTTTCATTGCTTCTTCATCTACTAGACCAGTCAAAGTTGCAGCATAGTCAGAGAAGGCATTGCTTTTTCTGACATGACTGGCTCTTGACAAACTAGTGTTGGCTGTTTCTTACCAAGTTATTATCCTCGAAATATTTTTAATTGATTATTTAATTATTAAAATAGTTTTCGGTATATCCAAGTGAGTTTGAGAGATATGGTTGCTCATTCTTTTCTCATGTCAGACCTTGATGTGTGCTATGGTGTCTGACAAACAAGTGATGATTATTTAGAAATTGTTTCGTGTAAATTTCTGAAGTATTCAAAACGGAAGATTTGATCAGTTATCATACCTATCCAAATGTACTTCAACTGTTCTTTTCCTATTCTGGATTGCTTCCCATACCCTTCCATTTAGTGAGCATTTGGTCACAACTGACTTTTTATATGAAAATTGAAACAAATAAAAGGTCAGAAGATTTTGTCTTCTTGGTGACATAATGAATTACTCCTCTTATCCTGTAAGCTATGGCCTTGACTTCATATTCCTTCAAATGCATTTGTTAGACAATATTTTGCCATATCTTTTATGTTCTTTGCTACTTGAAATGCATTTTGAATGCTGGTTCGGGAGGATTCTGAAAATACAAGAAACAATAAATAGCTACCAGTAAGCAGTCCTAGTTCATGGCTTCTGCTCAGCCTGCTGCCTTTGTGCGTGTCAGGCAGCAGAAGTGTGTGCGTTATCAGATAACTAAACCTCAGGACCTTGTCATTGCAAAAGTCATGGGAGCTCAGATGTTGTACGCTTTAAGAGTTTATTCCACAAATGTGTGCAAAAGTGAAATGGATGTGATCCATCACTAATTTTTTAAGCCAAACAGGAGGTACTTACATTCAATTCAGCTGAGAAAAAAATATTATTCTCTGAATTACTTAATGTTTAGTATTTTACATTAAGTTCTATGGTTTTGTTTTTACTTCAAATATGGCAAAGATCTGGTATAAGTTATGGCTTTTCTTTATCTGATTTCTTTTTTATTGGGCCACCCATCATAAAGGAGTCTTACTAAAATGGAAATAGAAGAAACTTTCTCAGTGTGAAGAGACACACAAATGCGCTTTTAGTCACTTCATATTTTTCTGCTTCAGGACATACAATATTATTGAACTAAATATTCAGGAGCATGTTGGAAGTTCTTTAAACACCTTACCAGAAAATTAAAGGTATCTACCTAGGATTTAATGGAGTAGCAGTTTTGTCTATTTTATTTCTGAGAAATACCCATATGTATCCATACTTTGCTGACTTCATAGAACCTTGATGAAGTGCCTCCAAGAAGCAAGCAATGGCATCTAAATTATTTAAGGAAACATACACAGCACCATAATGAATAGTAACCCTTCTCAAGAATAAAGGTCAGTAAATCTATTAGGGTTCCTGAGCTTTGCCTTGCTGATATTTCCAATTCCTCTAACTCATTTATTTTTAAGAAAGATAATATAATTCGACCTTGAATTTATTAATGGCCTACACCACTAATTAGACTACTGGTAGTAGATAGAAAAACACAAGAAAGATAATACTAAGTAATCATAAACACTCTCTGGTTTCAGTTTTAATTGGCAATGCCTCAGCTAATTGCAGTTAAGTGAGGCTAACATGTAACATTACATATTCAGCTATATTTGCTTCAAAAGCTTTCAATGGATCTATGAAAAAATAATAACTGATATTCATGTAGTGGCATGGTAATTATCACTCAGCTCTCACTTCACTAATTACACTCAGAATTTCAGTGTAATGGCTAAGAGAGGACCATGAGATGGGGGCCATGGGCTTCCCTTCACAGTTTTGCTGCTGCCTCATTCTAACCAGTAGCTCAACCTCCATGTGTTTAGGGTTTTTTTTCTGACAGTACGAACACTATTGAAGATTATGGAATAAAACCCCCCTCACATTTTTCTAGAAGACTGTTGACATTCAAAAGAAGTTGCCTAATATTATTTGAGATAGAATTAATCTTTTTATTGGAACCAGGTGAAAAAACAGCGAAAATACATGGTGTGTTGAAGTTTTCACCATATTCGTGCAAACTCATGTTGAGGATGATGTCATATGACCATATATTTCCCAGTGTACCAATAGCAAAGTCAGCTAAGGTTACCTGTTTAACAGACTGAGAAACAGCCGTAGGTGAAAGAGCCTCTTCCTGAGACATAGAGCTCAGTCAAAACAGATGTGATCCCTAGACCTGAAAGCTAAAGAAGTTAAAGAAAACTTCAAACTGTTAAAGAAAACAGCAAAATCTCTTCAACATCTAAACCAAAGAATGTTTTTAAGTTTCCCTCCTGGCTGGCTGTCTTTCCCAGCTCGCTCAGTTTCCAGCTACTTTTTACAAAAACAATCCTCTTCTCTGTTTTGTCCTTTTATCCAGAAAGAAATGTTCAAGCACATGCGTAAAGAGGTGGCAATTGTCTAGAGAGCTCTCAGGAGAGTGGATTAGGTTTTGGCTGATCTTGTATAGATGCCCACAAAACAATAGGAATGTTTTGTTCTACAAAAATGCCACGTAGTGAATAAATCCCAAATTTCCAATAGCCCTAATTACTGTTTGGTCAACATTGCTTTTCCTTTGCCAGTTTGGCATCAGGGCAAATCCCACACACAGATGGGAGTGCTAGCATGCGTAGATCAAAAGAAAGAGTTATGACTTATTTAAGGCACTGTCTTCTTGATACATCCCTTAAAGACATAGCACCAAGAGAACCTGTCTGTTTTAAAGATAAACATCTAAAAGGGTCTCACACGTGGCAAACTAAGACAGACGTCTGTGAATAAATACAGTTTATTCACAGAATATCATTGAATTTAATAGTCCCGTTTTATGACAAATCACTGTCTTTTTACTATAGGAGAATTTAAGATTGTGCTATTTCTTAGTCACTATAGAAGTACAATAATGTCACTTATAGAATTTAAAGACTAATGGTGACTTCTAATCCAACAATCTGTCTTGTATGCCCTTAAAGATTCTAGGCATATGGATTTGCCCTTTAATACATTTAACACCAACAACTCTTATCATCCATGGGCTGGATGCTGATTGGAAAGATCATGGCTCTTTCATTGTTCTCTGTTTACCTAAGGCAAGATACCCTAAAAATGTGAATTTTGCTGGGAATGAATTAAAATGTTGTGGTAGGGTGCATTCTTGTTATTATTCTAGTCAGTTGGATTGAAGCTGGATCAGAAAAGTATCCTTTCACTTCAAAAAAAGTAGGAGAAAGGAAAAGCAGCTGCTGGCATTTATGGTAAGCAAGTGACAGATGTGAAAATCTAATAACGCATTCCTAACAAGATGGAAGAACTAAACATATGTTCACAAACAGAATCTCCAGGAATCCTATTCTGGAAAATTATGGCTACCTTTTACCAGCAGCAGCTATGAAAAATTACCATAACAGGAATGCACATTAGCAGTCCCTTCTGTTCTGTTCTCTTTATCAAATATATATTCAGTAGTGAATTATTATTTAACTGTATGATAGTCTGCAGAGAAAACAACAATTTTATTATCTGTTTAGCGCTGAAAAAAATGGAGAAAAAAGTATAATCTATGTGTATCTTCAATACGTGTTGGTAAAATGACATGTTTGGATCAACTATGTACAGGTGTCTTTGGGAAGCAGCAGGATAGTATTTGTTGCAAAGCTTGTCAAACTGCTTATCACTGTCTTGTTTCACTATGCTGCTGGGTATTTTGGTTTGAAACCAAGGCACCATGTCCTTAAAATTACTAATGTGTAAGTGCTTTACTGGATAGTGGCCAATGATACTAGGCAAGATAAAGTCCATTGAGCTTTTAATGTTGGATTTGTATAGACAAAATGTACAGATAACATCAGTTGGATATACCCAGGAGTATCTTAATTTGTCCATCATATTTGGGAACCTATCAGTTGGATATACCCAGGAGTATCTTAATTTGTCCATCATATTTGGGAACCTATCCAAGTGTTTTTCTTCCCCTCTGTTATGAATAGATTTATTCTGAACACCATGATATTCATTTATTTAAATTCCACCTGTCCTGTAGGGGATCCAGCTGCCTGACAGGATCAGTGCTTTAAAAATAACAAGTCTAAATATCTGTAAAAAGAGATATTCTCTTTCAGTAGTAGTGATGACATTTTTAAGCTCCAAGACCATCTAACTCAGGGTTTTTTGGGTTTTGGTTTTTTTCTTCATGGTCACAGAAAGTGCAGTTACATAAGTGAGAGAGAAAATGAGGTACTACTTTTTCAAAACTTATCTAAAAACTAAACTCTCAAATTATGCCAGAGGCAATTATTCTTCTGTTTTCCCTTTTCTTTGGCTCTCTGTCCCTCATGTGTCTTTAGATTTTTTTTGGTTCTTGGCCAGCATCTGGGCTGCTTACACACTTCATGCAAACAATGCACTAAACCAAAAATAACCTGAATTAATATTTAAATATTTAATGACCTGTGTCCAGAGGCACATATGAGTTTCTGCTATATAAACCCCAAATTAATACATTTCATGGCAGGAAGTTTGAGAGAGAAATTTGAAATAAACAGGGGAGTTTGTGTAATATCATGGAATATCCTTGGAAAGGATATTCTGGCAGAGTCAAACTGTAGGTAAGGATGATACCACAACTGAGATAAAAACAAATAGTTCTTGCACATTTAATTTAAATTTTATAAATTTAAAAGTCTAGATTGCTTTTTCATTAGAAAAGTTCAAAAGCCCACTCATGTTTGCCAAGGAGCATTTTCCTTACAATTTCATTAGTACTGCTGATATGCCTTAAAGAAAAAAGTCAATGTGCACAGACTATTGAGGAGTCATCTCCAAGCCCTGCTGGATGTCCGTCAGCAGTGACGCATTTAGTGGGATGGCCTTCCTGCTCTCAGGCTCCCCCAGACTCCTAACGTGGCCTTGGAGAGATCACTCAGGTTTGGCATGGGCAGGAGGAAATACTCTCCATCAGCTGCTATCAATTAAACATAATAAATGAACAGATATGTGAGTACATGTTTAGACCATTGCAGGGTGGCCACACTCTGATGTTACAGAGGCCTACCTGAGCTTTCTATCACAAAATAATTTTTTCAAGAGCAGCTCATCCATATAAAAATGTTATCCCTGCCGTGCAGCCAGGAACCATGCTGTCTGCAATATAGTGATTAGTTGAATCAGTTCTGTTGAAAATTAAAACTGCCTGAAGGCAGCCTTATTTTGTCTAAAGAACTTTTTCATGACTTCGTATAAAATGATAGAGAGAGACTATAAGCATGCTAATGGTTTTAATTGGGTTTATTTAACGCAGTTTTGTAACATCATTTGGACATTGGCCCCTTCTTTACATGTACAAAGTAAATGATTGTCCTTTAAAACCACAGTTACTGCCCAAAGGAAATTAAAATCTGAGGTTCACCAAGCCAAAGTACAGGCTTAGAAGAAGCTGAGACATTTAAAAGTCTGGCATTGAAATGGAGAGATATTTTTCTCTGCAAGAAATTCTTTGCTCTACATTTTAGCCATTTACAGTAGAGGTCTTTCAATTAATCCTCTTTCCTGGAGCTCTTTCTTAGTTGTGAGGGGGAGAGAGGGAGATGCCCATAGAAGAAGATGCATTTGACTTAGCAGATATCCTGCAGAGTAGAGTTTCTGACCTCCAAAATGACTCCTTCTATAGACAAGGGAGAGAAACCCACTAGAGGATGCTATGAACAAGATGGTTAACAGTAAAATAGCTAAAAGTTTAACCTGCTTCCAACTATTACCTCAAGCTATTTATTACTAACATCCAAGAGACATCAGCTAGTTAAACCTGATGGCAAATGTCATCAACCCAAGGTTCCCCACAGGTGCTGGCAGGTGCAGAGGATGGTTGGGTAGTGCAGACCCCGACCCCTCAATACTGACAGACATGGCTGCGGTCTGGGAGCAAAACTAGTAGCTCCAAACCTACTGGTTATTGTCTTCTCCATTTTTTTTCTCTAAATACTCTCCTGGGAATGCCACAGTGATACAGACCTTATTACTGGGTCTTTATTAATCCCTTTCTGCAATTCCTTTAGGGCATTTTGTACCTTAAGACAGGTAGGAGAAGCAACTGACAGTCAGTAAACTATGGCAATTTTCAGGGAGTCTATGACTACTGAAGTGATCATTGTCAGTCGGTTTAAATTACAGAAATCTTCAGGCTATTCTGTCAGTGTCTAGATTTCTTGGGTTATCAAGGATAAAATCAAGGATATTTTCTCCTCTGCTCAGCAAAAGGAAAGTAAAACTTATCCCTGTAGGTTAGGTTAAGACAAAAAATAAAAGGAATAAAACGAAAACAACTCTCTCATTAATTTTGTTCATATGATCAAGACATCAAAATCATAAGTAATGATGTTAGAATCTTTTAGATATGGTCTCCAGGGCAGTGAAGAAACAGAACAGAAAGAGATGTGTATAGCCTCATACAACTCACACCAAGGTTTCAGCTTGCTTTAAACACTTTTCCATCAATTCTGATTCACAAAGGCAGTCCAACAGAAGGAGGCTGAAAGTCTTTACTGATTATTCAGTGTTTCATCTCAAGTTACATTCTTTGAGAAATAATTTTTAACCCATAGCAGGGCTATAACATCAGTGGCACCATGGAGACACGGTGGGATGACTCCTATGACTACAGC
The DNA here is from genome assembly GCA_013400975.1 of Atrichornis clamosus. Classification (NCBI taxonomy): domain Eukaryota; kingdom Metazoa; phylum Chordata; class Aves; order Passeriformes; family Menuridae; genus Atrichornis; species Atrichornis clamosus. Next base: position 145,079 of record WBMZ01011886.1, read on the forward strand.
ACTGGAATGGAAGGATGCAGCTCTTTAGGAAGGACAGGCAGGGGAAATGAGTGGATGGTGTCACCTTCTCCAGCAGCTGGAGTGCTTGGAGCTCCAAATGGGGGTAGAAGAGATGATTGAGAGTTTATGGGTGAGGATTAAAAGGAGAGCAGGGACAGGTGACATTATAGGGGCAGTCTGCTACAGGCTACAGGCTGCCCAACCTGGAAGGCTGAGTGGATGAGGCCCTCTATAGATGGGCAGGAGTGGCCCCATTTTCACAAGTCCTGGCCCACATGGGGGACTTCAACCACCTGATATTTGTTGGAGGGACAACACAGCAGGACATAACCAATTCAGGAGGTTCCTGGAATGCATTGATGATAACTTCCTTTTTCAAGTAATAGAGGAGCCCACAAGGAGAGTTGCTATGCTGGACCTTGTTCTCACCAACAAGGAGGGGCTGGTGGGGAGTATGAAGTTCAAGGGCAGGCTGGGCTGCAGTGGCCATGAAATGATGGAGGTCCATCCTAAGATCCTTAGGACAGCAAGGAATTGCACAGCATGCTCACTACCCTGAACTTCGGAAGGGCAGACTTTGGCCTCTTCAGGGATCTTCTTGGTAGAGTACCATGGGTTAACACCTTGGAGGGATGAAGGGCCCAAGAAAACTGGCTGATATTCAAGGATCACCTCCTCCAAACTCAGGAATGATACATCCCGTTGGGTAAAAATGCCAGCAGGCCTACATACACAAACAGTGATCTCCTGGTCAAACTCAAACACAAAAAGGAATCCTATAGAGGGTTGAAGCAAGGTCAGGTAGCCTGGGAGGAATAAAGAGAGATTGTCCAAGCAGCCAGAGATCAGATTATGTTAAAGCCCTGACAGAATTAAAACTAATAATGGATGACAAGGGCAACAAGAAAAGTTTCTATAGGCACATTGGTGATTAAGGGAAGACTAGGGAAAGTGCAGATCTCCTCTGGAAGGAAATGGGAAACCTAGTTACCTGATTTTTACCAGCCTATAGAAAAGGCTGAAGTATTCAAAGTTTTTGCCTCGGTCTTCACTAGCAAGTACTCTACTGCCTAAGTCACAGAAGGTAAAGACAGGGACTGGTAAAATGAAGAACCTTCCACTGCATAAGAAGATCAGATTTCAGACCATCTAAGGAATCTGAAAGTGTGTGAATTCATGGGACCTGATGAGTTGCATCCATGAGTTCCAAGGGAACAGGCAGGCCAAGTGGCTAAGGTACTATCAGTCATATTTGAGAAGCTGTGGCATTTCAGTATGTGGCATTTCAAGGGGACTTATGAGAAAGATGGAGTGAAACATTTTACCAAGGTCTGTAGTGACAGGACAAGGGGCAACTGTTTTATCCTGAAGGATGGAGATTTATATTGAACATAAGGAAGAAATTGTTACTGTGAGGGTGATGAGACACTGCACCAGGCTGCCCAGAGAAGCTGTACATGTTCCATCCCTGGAAGTGTTCAAGGCTAACTTGGATGGAGCCCTGGGCAAGCTGATCTAGTGGATGGCATCACTGCCCACCGCAGGGGGATTGGAACTACATGACCTTTAATGTGCCTTCCAACTCAAACCATTCTATAATTCTGTGATAATGAGTCCATGAAATGACATTTATAATTTTTTTTTTAAAGTTTGAAAGCTTTTTGATTCTCTCATCAGACTTCATTGTATTCTGTAATACTCACCCACCCATTTATTAAGCGATAAGCATCAACGAGGTACCTGCTCACTGAAGAGCTATTAATAAGTAAAAGTGACAGGAAGATAGAAAGACGGAGATTAGCTGACCAGTTCTCTTCTCCACAGAACATGTAACTCTAAGTCATACCACATTAATTTCTTTTTCCTTCAAAATTTATTTTTAATCCCAGCTCTTTTAGATTGAACTGTACAGACATAAAATAAGGGAGATGCATGAGCTCCCTCCTTTTTATTGCTTAACATTCCATTTGAATATTTACCAGTGGAGAAAGTAAGAGCCAACAATGAAATTTCAAAGCAGGATTTCACAGCACTCCTTTAAAGATGATTAATAATGGTTGTTGAAAGTGCAGGATATGAATCAGCCTCTATGTCCTAATGATTGGCTCTGTGAGAAAAAGAAAAAAATCACCATACCAGGGGAAAAAAATATAAAGTGATTTAAAGCAATCAACTTGCTGACTTACTTAGCTAGGTAACCGCTATAGCTATTGGTCTAGGGAAAGCAGGATTGCTGGCCTGGTTTAAAAATATGAATTGATATCTCTGAACATGACTTCTGAGCAGAAAAAAAAGATTATGTCTTTGATTTATCTCAGATCAATACGGAATCTCTGACTAAACACTGCAAAATAGGTATTTTGTGCATACTGTGATACAGCAATTTGAGCTTGCTTTTCCTTTGGTAATAGGTCTTATCTAGAAAAAGGTAGGGATGTACATATTCAATTAGGTTTCTGAAATAAAATACCATTATTTAATTCTTCTACCTTTTTATCCACAGACATTTCCCCAGTCATTTTTAGTTACTGCCTCCTGTGGGCTTGTGTAGCAGACATGCTGACTCCTTAATTAAAATTGCATGCCAGGAAGTAAGTAACTGCCAGCTGAATGCTTGCCTCCTACTGCTGCATTCTGTCAGCTCAGGGATGGTTTTCTTTCTCCTCCCCACTTATTATTTTTTTTAAGGAAATGTCAGTTGCTGTTTCTGAAAGTAAATTTGGGAAACTCTTGAAAATGCACTTAATCTGGTGTTTAAATCTAGAAAATGTCATTATTTTTTGTGTAGAAGAAAAACACAAGCACTTTAATAGGATGAGTCAGTTTGATGAGTCTAAATAACCCAAAGACCATGCAATTAATGCTGGCATAAAAACACTGATAGACAAATCAGAGTGGCTTATGCTGCAGGTTTGTTCCGATCTGGGGACATATCTGTAGAACACTCCTGGAATTAAGCAAGGATCTTCCTCAGATATTTCTCTTTTTCCCTGAGGTAAAATCCTATTTATGGAGGAATGAGAAGTCTGGACACCTGCCTGAAGCTCCCCAGGCTTTGAGAAGAGTTGCAGGGCAGCTGTTTGTCTTCAAGTGCACACAGGTGAGGCGTGAGCATCTCTGCTAAGCGAAAAGGCTCCTGCGCTATCCACGCCACTGCCGGCTACTGCCAAAGGGCCGTGGGCAGCGCTCTTCTGGAGGCTGATCCTGCTTCTTTGTGCCTGTGCACTGAGCTTCATCTAGAATCTTTCCCTTTGAAGAGCAATCACACTGCCATTGTTCTCAACAAAGTCAGAACAGAGAGTTCAAAGCAATTTCTAAGGTGGGAATGTTGAAGTCAGAATCATTAGGGCCCAAATTTGGCCCTTGAAAGACCCAGGTAGAGGCCAATTAATTTACTTTTCTGTGCCCACACCAACATTTCTTGATTTTCACCATTGTTTCCCATGATATCAGCCTCAGTTCTTTTTGCTTATATGAGACTAAGTACGGAAGCCTCCTCCCAAAGAAGGGGAAAGGGAAAGAGTTTGGCAAAAATTTCTCCCATCTTTCTTGTTCTATCTTTTTTACATTTCTCATCCTGTGAATATAAACTCACTGTTCCAAAGCTTTCCAGATATCTGCAGGGGGTTGAAACAGGCTGGTTTGTTTGCCCTGATAATTGGAATTCACCTCTATGTTGGCTGCCAGAGAGGTCCACTAACTTCTGCTCTTCAAGCTCCCAGGAAGAGAGCTCCTGAGGAGCCCGAGGCCTCAGCAGTTTCAGTTCACGTGCACACTCTGCTCCACAGATCCCAGGGAGAAACAAGGGCTTAGCAGCTGTGATAGCTGGCTGCTTTAGCATTTCATATCTTCAGGCTATGATTTCTTTTTTAACAATGTTCTTTGTTTTTTCACTTACAGACTGAAATTTTGACCCCAGGAAACTCAGTAGGAAAGTTCCCATTGATTTTGGGAAAGCTAGGATGTCAATTTAATATGACAAAATGGGGAAACAAAGCAAAGGTTTTAGAGACATGTAACATCTTTTATTGCAGTAACTGACATACTTGGAAAAAAACAGGTAAGCCTTTGGGCTCACAAGATTTATATTCATACTGCACTAGGTTAAATATTCATCTGAAGTTAAAATATATATGAACATAATCTAAACACAGCAGGGCTAATATTTTAGCTAATCCCCAAATTATTCACACTCTTCAAAATTAAATTTAAGCTTCCATTTTTAGGTTGAAACTGATAAAGCACAGAGCTCCAACACAACCAAAATACTGAAAAGGAAAATAAATAAAACAAAGGCCAAAAATACTCTTGTCATTTGCTCTAGGTTATTTTTTCTGCCTAAACCATCACAGTGAAAATTGAAAACTAGCTGAGATCCTCATGTAGAATGAATAGCAATGGCTTTCTTGCTCTGGTTTGCATTTTAGTTCTCATGTTGCATGTTTATTGCAAGCAGGTAGGAGCAAAGATCATGAGTCCAGATGATTCGCTGCATTCAAACCTTCTTGAGTTTGAAGTACAGTGAGGAGTAAAGGAGAAGAGAAAAACATGGATAAATACAAGATGAATTTTGAAACAAAACTTTTAAAAACCAATTATGGTTGCTAAGTAACAAAAACATACTTAACCTTTGCTAATGATTAACAAACCACAAAATTTGCACAAGTCAGGAAACAAGTAGCAAAGGAGTTTTGCAGACATTGTTTTGTTTTGGGAGTTTTCCAGGTTTCTTAAAGTTTTTGCTCTTCTAAAATTTGTAAGGAGATAAGAGGGAGGAAATTACCAAGATTACTGAACTAAAAAAGGCTTTGTTCCCCTGTGAAATGCTAGCAAGTGATGTTTGTGTTCAGAAGATTTTTTTCCCCGAATGATATTCACCCTGAAATGAGATCTGATCCTGAATTACTAAGCTAGCTTTGAGGTAGGGGCCTGTTTCTGTAAGGTTTATGGCCCCATTCATCACTGCAAAGACATTGGGCACGACCTTTGCTTTGACTGTTGAGAGTCCTTTATGATAAGAGTCCCCACAGAATATATTCCCTATCATGTGTTGAGCCTTTTTCTCCCATCATGGGTGATCACAGTTATTGCTTAAAAAATATTATTTCAGTCATATTGCATCAGCTAAAGTTAAATCCAGTCTATCTCATCTACATATCTCTAACTTAATTTATAAGACATTTATCACTATGGTTTCCTAAATTCCTTGTAAACTTCCTGCAGGGTAGTATGTAAGGGATCAAATTAATTTCTCTCTAAGGGTTGGGCTGTTAAATAACCTAAGGTTGTACACTGAGATACAAGAGTCAGGCCATCAAAATGCCTGATACCCTGAGATATCCCTGAGACCACAATTCAGTCCACGGCTACCAATGCCATGAGTGTGTGTTGCTGCCCAAGTAGTTTTTACTATAAAAGTCTCAGGAAATCAGACCATAAGACAATCTGTCTCCTTGCTTACCTAATTAAGCCTAGCTAGATTTGTTTAGATTTACCCTTTATGAATGGCTCCTCTAAGTCTCTTTTATGTATCTGCCTGTTTGATAATGGAAGAAGCAATAACCTGCAGTTATGAAAGTAAGATTTTCTGTCTGTCTGATTGTAAGATCCTTGATCCCTGTGCACTTCTTCTCTGTGATTCCATTTCTGCACTTAGTGAGAACTTTTACTGTTGTTTTCTCATCTACTTTTCCCTTCTGCCCTTCATTAGCAGGCAGTACATCCTCACAGGGTACACTGATGTCATGTAAAGAGATGGTGTCTGTTCCTGTCACACAGCCTTTGTTTGGAATGTCAAAGACAGGGCAGTAGGACAGAGCTTTCTTATTATCTTTGGCTCAGAAGAGAATATCACACACCTGTGTACTCTTGAAAACAAGATTTTCAGTAAAACTGGTTGGGTATTTTGGGAATGATGTGCTTTATTCTCAAAAAAATAACAATTTATTGAAATTGAAACATAGAAAAGGAACAGTATTGACACTTTTTGATCCAATTTCTTTTCCTAAAATACAAATTCCAATTTCATAATTTGAAATTATATTTAGCTTCATAATTTAAGAGAACAAGACAGATGTTAAAAATGAACTAATATGTAAAACTATGCAATTGGAACAGTATATCTTGATTGACGCAAACAAACTAACAAACACAAATAAGATCATTATTGTGCCAAACACATTCAAGATGTCAAATGTTTACCCTAGGCTTGGAAAGGAAATTCTTTAATAGCATAAAAAAATTCTTGGGATTAAAAAACTTGCTTCCAGAAAAAGTTGAAAGAAAAGCCTGGCAGTATTTTTTCTCAAAAATAAGACAAAGGACACACAGACTAAGAATAGGAATGCCAGACAGATCACTAATATCTTTACAATTTAAGACTTTATGAGTTCTAAATTTAAAAGCTTATACTCTGGTAGATAGTGATTTAACCATCCACAGACTAAGATATTGAAAATTAATTCCCTCACTGGTCTTCAGGAGATCCTTAGAAGAGGTAGATTTGGAGGATATTCTTTATATCAGAGACCTAGATGTAAAAAGCAGTTTTCATAAATCTGTTCAAAAGGGGTAAAGTTTATTTCATTTATTTGTGTCATCTCTACATTAGATACCTAAATCTTTACCAATGTTGTGCTCTGTTTCTAATTGAGGGATAAAAAGATGCACCTCTTGATGATGATTTCTCAGGTTTGCACTAGAGATGTATCTCAGAATACACTGAATTGCTCTGGTTGCATGTTTGCCATGTAGATCGTTAAGGCAGGGTAGGATGTCCAGTTTAGAAGTCCAGGGTTTGCTCACCTAAGTAAAATCAGACAATTTCTCAAGTGTGTTTTTTTTATTTTGAGAACAGATATGACCAAGATGATGTTATCTTTGAATGTTATGATGGTCCCCCTCATGTACATGCTTTACACATGGTGCTGGTTAAACACAGCTGTGTATACTACTTACTCAGCTCTGCAGAAATTATTAGATCTTCATGTAGCTCTAAATATGATTAATCACAAATGCAAGAGTTTTTTTAGAACTTCCAATGTACTAAAATACTTCCAATATAAGCAAACTGAAATTGGCCCTGTGTTATGAATGCTGTAATAATAGCTTTGAAGTCATTGCCTTGCTTCATAGTACTGTTCTTTCTGAAAGCAATGCTGCTCTTTTTAAGAGCTTTAAACGTGAAATTGATTCTAAATGCCAAGATCTGTAATCAAGAGGAGAGTTATAACAGATTAATTTTACATAAATATTTTTTGAGTTTAAGAATTTCAGAGCAAAACTGAACTGACTAAATACACTCTCCTTACAAATATTTACAGTTAAGAGAAAGAAACAGGAAACAAGAGGAAAAAAAAGGCCACATTCTGATTGGGTTAATAAGGTAGACAGAATTATCAAGGCTGATGAAATTAGGTAAGAGAGTCTGTTACAAACAATAAAAATATTTTTAATGGGTTTTCCTTTTACTGGGAAACATTGTGTGAAACTAGCCAATTCACTGGAAAATGAAAGCACTGATGGATTGGAGGAAGCATGATGCATCAGATAATGAATAATCCAGACATAATACCTTGTATGTTTGCAAACTATAAGAGACACAACTGAACAGAAATGTCAAGCATCTAAAAATTCATGCAAAATAAGTCAGCAGGCCAAAAGACTGCCTGCAAAAATTTTCTGTAGAAAATTATCACTGCTATGGGTGAGATTAATCCTATAAACTTGTAAATAAAGCATGGCTTTTTGTAGATGTTAATCTGCTGGATGCAAATCTACCAGAAAGGTATAGAAATGCTTACTGGTATGTTATATTTCAATCAGTTTATATGGTATTAAAACTGATTTTAAAAAAAACAACAACCATATTTAAACAATAGTTCCTTATATTTCTGACAGATTTATACCAAGTAAATAGAGATGAAGGGAGGCTATAATATGACACTGGAAACCTTCTTGAGCTCCCCTGCACTCTTTCCTTGGCACAGTCAACATTTTTGAGATTTTATCTCTTTTATACTAGAAATCTTAAATTTGTTATAGATCTTAAGATTCTTTTGTGTGCTTGCACTAAGATGAGATAAAAAAGACAAGGGAGAGTCAGACTCATTAGTCTAATTGGCCCCCTCCAGACCCACATTTCTGAGTATGTTACACCTCGTTGCCCCCTTTCTGCCTGCCTCCTACACATTTACACTGACACACACACATCTTGTTGCTGATAATTCCTAAACTCACAGCAACTACTGTAAATTAATTTACATTTTCAAGGGGCAGTTACGTTTATTGAAAGAGATTAAGTTTTTCAAACAAGCTCCTTCTTTACCCTTGCAGTGTCTTCACAGGAAGGGGAATTCCCTGCTCTGGAACAATGAAAAGCACAGTTCTGCAATTACGCTCAGATTTTAAATGGTCTCATGTGACACTCCATAGGTGAAACTCATTCATATTCTTATGAACAGTTTATTTTTCAATATTCTGTTCAAAATTTGGTGTCAACTACCTATGTTCCTCATAAAAAGATGAATGTGTTTTGAAGAACTGCTGCCAAAACTCTGGCCATTATACATAAGCATGGAAAGCCTCTTAGAAAGCAGTAGAAAAGGTTCACTATCTTGAGGAAATACCACCTTTGAGCCAAAATGCTGGCTCAGAGTGGACATCTGATGCACCGTGGGAAATACATGTTCACAGACCTGATAAAGAAAAGACAGAGTTATATTTTCACATCTGAAAGAAATAACACTTTATTTACAGAAGTTTAACTCTTTTGTCCCGAAAGACTTAGTCTCTTGCTTTGCTGCATGCAGTACTCTAGAGCCAATTCTCTTTGCTGCATGCAGATTCACATGTGTGTCTGCACAAAGGAAAGCTCCCCCATGATCAGATGTATCCGCTAAAATCATATTTCATTACCAAAGCATCATGGCTACTGGACAGCTCAAACAGAGGCTGAAGAGGGATAGACAGACTGATTTAATCATTTACCTGTCAGAACAGAAAATAAGTTCTCAGTTCTATTGCCATTATCATTTCAAAGAGAGTGTGACAGGCATATGTAGTTTTTAAAAAATAATAAATCTATTCCTTCCCAGATGCAGACTCCAGCTGTTTGAAAATAGGACCAAATAGGACCAAAAAGTGTACCACATTTAATCCAAATGGGCTGACACCTCTGATCTCTACTGAAAGGCTGAACATGAAAAAAATGTTTGAAATTCAATTCAATTATTTAGTTATTAATTATTTCAGTAACCATAACACTTCAAGATCATGTAACAAAGCAGTAACAAAACCACAAAGGTTAAGTATGACATAAAAACTCCACACTCCTGCAGGACAGTGTTTAAAATGGCCAAAAGGCACAATCCAGTACTTAAGATCTAATGATCCAAAGTGAGCTGCTACTGAATCTAAAATTCACCAGGTACTTCTATTTTGGCTCTGAAAGTTCTCTTGCCTTTGGTACCTGACCCTTTTCTCATGGAGTGTTTGTATTGGGTGACTCTCTGCTAGGGACACTGAGGCACCCCCCTGCAGTCAGGAAAGGTCTGCTGCCTTCCCAGAGCTAAAGTCCAAGGGGGTGCCACAACTTGTCAAGAGCACAAATTACTATCCACTGTTACTCTTTCAAGTAGGCACAATTCCAGAGGAAAAAAGTCTCCTTTTTAACTGGAATGCGTGAAAAATTAGTTCTTTCACTGAATGAAAGGCTGCTTACTGAGGGATCTGAGCTTGTTGTTTACTTCTGTGATTGCCATATCATTAATTGCTATCTTATCCTATGTCATATCTGTGATGCTTGGTGAGTACCTGTACCATTTATGCCTATGCACATATCCTTTCATCTTGGGAGGAGGGATGTTTACAGTCTTACATTGATCAACATTTTCTTTCACAGAAGGAATTTTTTACACATATTAAGTGCAGTTATTGTGTGTTTAGAAGCCAAATGCCGCTGCACTGCTGGTATTTTCAGAAACTGGATATGCATCAAATTCCTGGCAAATGATTCCAAGCAACACATTTGTGTTCCATTTATTTTCTGCAGTTGCAGTGTATGATCTCCAGTGCTCACTAAGGCTTACATCTATTTTTTCATGTTGATGAGATTTTTGCTTCACATCAACATGTAGGACAGCTGACATTTAGCAAGACTGGCCAGCTTTGTACAAATCTCCCCTTCTTGCTCAGACTAACTCACTGTGTTCCTCTTTTCTTGTCAATTTTCTATTGACAAATTTTATCCTCATTCATACCAAAAAAACCCCTAAGTAAGTAGAGTGTATTACTTGTATGGGAGAGCAGAGTATTATCCTACATCCTCAGTGAGTATTTAGGAGTTACTATCCAAAAGGCTGTTGGAAAGTTGTATGTTTGGATTTTATAGCATTTCTTTTTTTTGGCACGGACAGGTGAAAGATTCAAGCTACATCTCTGTGCTGTTAATGGTGTGACTGGAGCAGGGTAGGGACATCAAACTAGCCCAAGTGTATCTGTATATGTGGGCTGTCACAAAGACATTATAGAGGCAGAAAGTGAAGCCTATATCTTAAGGAAGAGATCACAGCAGTTGTCCAGTGTTTGGCTATATCATAGCTGCTAGTTCAGAGGTGTATAACACATCTCCAATTGTATAGATGTAGCCAAAAAGCAAAGATGAGTATATTGTCTTTGTGGCAGGAAATCATGTCACATCTCATGTAAATTTTACTGGATCCCTCAAAAATCTGCTTGCAAGCATTTTAGTTATTTATGTTAATTCATCCTTGATTAACCTGAGAAGAGTTGGGCTTTATTCCTGTTTCTGCATTGTGACTTCAGGGAACTCATCTTTGCTTCCCTGGGTCTATCTTTCTTTTCTGTAAAATGGAATAATAAGAACTGTATAAAGTATTCCAAAACCTAAGAGAGAAGGAAGTACAGAAAGCAAAGAACTGTTATTACTGCACCTTATCTACACTATATCTCTTCCTCCAAACAGTGTTTTGTTCTAAACAAAAGAAATTCATCAGAACTTCAACATCATCCTTGGCCCATCATGTTTCTATGGTTACAGAGGCAGTGTTTTTCATCTGTAGAAACTAGTAAGAATTTTCCATTTTAAAAGACTGTTATGCCCTGTCTCTCTGACCCTCCTTTATCAAGGACAGGTTATTCTCATTTTGCCAGCGTCATCAAGCCCTGCACTGAAAGCATCTCCCAATCAGACTGCAGGACAAAGCATTTAAATACGTATTAGGCATTATTTGCAGTAATACCCAGAAATGTCATCACGAAAAAATAGAAATACAAGAAGGGATGTTCAGCTTTATCCCTGAAGGCTTATCCAGTCTCTGTTTTTCAGCAGATCAGACAGGCCTTGGCATGATGGAAGGAACATGATCTTCTTCCTGCCAACACTGTGTGCCGTGGCCTTTCTCTCAAGCCTGTTGCATAACTCATGTCAGAGACAAGCCACTGTGCTTCACCCCAGATCCAGTCCATCTCAGATATTTTCTCATGCCATTTATTTTGTATATCCAGTGCAATACAATGCATACACAAGCATACGTATATCTATAGATATGCATATGTTGTCGCAGTAGGTAAGCAATAAATGTAAATATACAAACACACACATGCGTCTACTGCACAAACTACCATGAGGCAGTACAGATCCCTTTTCTCACCCCATCCCTTCCTTTCGACAGTAATGAAGCATGCTTGTGGATCAAACATAAGCTTCCCTCAAACACAAGCTTATAATTCCCTTAACATCTTCTTAATATATTATTTTTTTTTTCTCTTCTCTATGCCCCTGTGAAGAAAAACAATTGTCCCTTCTCAGAATAACATCAGAATTTGGGTGCTTCTGAGTCAGCTTCTTCTTTATTCCCCTGTCCCGACCAGTGTATTCCTCATCTGCATTCCTCTCCTTGAGTCATGTGTGGGATTTTATCTGTTGCTGTAATATTAGTGCAAATTACCACATAAAACCTCAAAGGTAGTTTGGTGAAATGATCTACCATGACTTCTTGTTAAAAACCCTTTAACCGAATACTGTTTCCCTAATCATTCCCAGTCTTCTTCCTTATTTTTTTCTGGACTATTTCTAGCTCCATGGGGAATGACCAGGGCTTGAGGAACCTGCAAGAGTCCCTGAAAGCAAAAACCTAGTAAAAAGCATATAGCAGAATATCCTGCCAAACTTCATTAGAGAAAATTGAGATTTTCTGTCATTCACTAAAGGGAACTTCTCAATGTCTAATAACTCTTACTGTGTTTTTCTACCATGAACCAACAAACTCTCACCTTGAACCTTTGTCAAACTTCCACAGTATTCAAGAGCAAAGGGTTCTGGTGTAACTAGGAATGGCATGAAACTCCCCTTCCTTTCATTTGACCTTGTACATGTCTCTATTACACAGTTTCTAAGTGTATGTTTTTTGGGCTATCTATTCAGTGCTACCATGTGAGAATTCACAGTGGAGCAAAGAGGAGTAATAAATCAATAGCCAGTGTGCTGCTCCAAGTGATTGGCACAAAAGTTCAACAGAGCAGAGGCTGGCACAACCAAGTCATTAATTTAAGAGATAGATCAACTAAAATTCACAGAAGAATGAAGTATTATTCACTTTTTTCTTCAAGACTAGAGCGTTTAGAAATAGCATAAAAACTTAACTGTGAAAAAAGGTTTACTGAGGTGACATATGCCACAAAGGGAGTAAGAGGTTGATAGCAGGAGTTCTTTGGAGAGGGACCTCTCATGGCCTATCTCTCAAATGCTGCTAATTCAGCACAATAACTAAGTCCAAGTGTTCTACTTTAGGTCTGGTTGTGGTTAAGTTTTATTTTTATGCCTCACTAAAAGCTTAAATGCAGTTTTAATTTAAAAAAAAAATTGACAATGAAGTGGCTGCCAATTCCTCCTTAATTATTACATTCATCAAACAATAGAGCTAACTTGTCAGCATTTTGAATTTTCTAAGTGGAAAGAAGTAGAGAAAATAGATGTCAATTACAGTGAATTGCAATTAAGATTATTGGCAGATGAAGACCTTCAGGGAACCAGAGTCCCACATAGCAGTAAGCTTGATAATCAGATGGGTAAACCTCACACTAAGAAAGAGAATGAGTCATGTTATGCAATATAAATTAATCATTTAAAAGCAAAGTTTAAAAGAAAAATAAGATAGAGAAGTACACACTCAAAGTCCTCTCAGGTTTTCTTGTCTTCAAAGGGACAAACACCCATCTAATCACAGGCTTCTTGACTAATCCAGAACAGAGAGTCCAGGAGCTCCTAGTAAACACCGGCTATGTTCCAGCTCTGTGAGAGAGTGAAACCCCAGTGTGCTCCAGCCTGAAAAACAAACTCAAGCTTCCCTACTGGATGTTTTTCAGGCTCCTCAGTTTAGTTGGAGAGGATCTGCTGGGCAGCCCTGTGGGATCGCTGATGGGACTTTCATGTCAAAAGACACCACAGCACATCCCCAGCAGAAAACAGATGCTGCTTTTTCTTTCTGTCATTAAACCACAGCAACAGAAACCAGCTGATCTAGCATGTAGTTTGCCATAACTAAAAAGATATCTAAGGACTGATCCTGAAGATGGTATCAGAAAGTAGGGAGGCTTCCTGAATTACTGCCTTCTGTGGCAAATCAATTCAGAAATTACTGATGAGAGAGAATAAGAGAGAGATAAACCCTGCCCTCTGATATCAGAGATAATAACGGTCATTTAAAGATGATGCCAATCTTTCCACCAGCCAGCAACCTTGTGGAACAGCATTTGTGTCAAGTTAGAAGCATGAAAACAAGATTACTTCTGTTCACTTTTCCTCCCACAACATCTCTTTCAAACAATAATGAGGCTGAGGGAAAAGGAAGTCATTGTAGTTTTACCAGCTGTAATAAAACATTCACACCAGCAGATACCATGAGGTCACACTAGATAACTCAGTAATAGAAACAGCATTTCTGTCCTTAATTTTGTAACAACCACCAAGGCTTTGTCGTGTTTATGCTGCACTGCCTTTGCATTTCTTATTCTGAAAGGGCTGAACAGAAGTGAGCTCTACCCATTTTCCTCCCTATTAGCGCTGCCTAAGGGGTCATATAAGTCAGAAATACTCATAAGACAACCACATTCTCCCTTTCCTTTCAGCTTGGAGCTCTATCAAGCTGTGCTCTAATACTGTTTTATTCACTATAGCCTCTTTTAAATCTAAATACTCCATTTCTTTTAGTGTTCAGAGTCCCATCTGCTTACTCAGGAGAGAGGAGAAAATTGACATTCTTTAGTCAGCAATAAACAACCAGCACATTTCAGAGAACATCCATGAGGTTTTATTGTGACTGCTGCATTATCCTATGTTATAGTTCCCAATAGTAAATGAAATTCTGCCCTCAATTTTTTTTCTGCTGACAACACTGTGTGACAGGGACCGTAGAAGCAAATAGCTTTTATAGACAGCCTGAGAGACCATATAGATAAAATAGTAGAGATGTGAGTTTGCATTGGCTTGTGCATCAGTAAAATTCACTAGCAGAGTGAATTTTAGTGGATTCAACTAGCAGAAAATATATTTTTAGTGAAACCTAAGCTGGAAAGAACAGACCTCGAGATCCAGAAACTAAGATGGATTGCACATAGAAAGTACTGTTTTGGTTCACAGAGACAAGACATTGCCCCTCTGTCATTGCTTCAGTGGCTATTTGAAATAAGGATCTTAGCACCCTCAGAAAAGAAAGAATGAGAAAACTTGGCAATTACACCTAATAGTCATCAAGGATGACAGCTGTTTTTGCATATCTGGCACATTGTGACTTCCAGCATCAACTACAGATAATGGAATTATGCAGGTGACACCCACATCCCAGTGGCTGTCCTGGACCACATGCACAGAGGGTGACGGGGAGCCACGGCGTCTCAGCTGTAGCAGGCACTCACACTGTACTTTCATACTCTGCTGAAAAAACCCAGCTCACCAGGTGCAGGGGGACGCAGCAGCCTTCCTCATCCCAAGTGCAGTGGTGGAATGCTCTCTGGTGTTAGTGAAGAACGGGAGAGCAGGCTCCAAGCTCAGGCAGCTCCAGGCAAGATCTACTACTTTGAAAGAGCTCTTAATTTTCAAAGAATTGTTATAGGTCTGTACAGCTAATTAATGTTGTCCCCAAACTCTTGTGTAACTTTTTAATTCTTTTTTCAACTAAAACTTATGACACTACTCTGCCCTGGGAACTGACATGCCTCCCAGCCTTATGCTGCTGATCTCTTACAATAATGCAGTGTAGAAGTGACAGGTTCACTTCAATAGTATTAGAATTAACTAGAACAGCAATGGTTGGCAATTGGTTGGAATTATATACTATATAAGTGTGTTTTTTCACACCAACTTTGTAAATAAAGAATATACAATCAACTGAAAGTAAATGCAAGTTTTCCCAGTAACCACTGAATTATACTTTCAGGCAGAAAAGACACATTCCATTTTAGAAAATCGCTGCGGTGAGAAAGAAGCAATGATGCAGCCCATGAAGGTACTGTAGTGGATTTTTCGTTTGATACCTTTACATTAGAATTATCATTCAAAAAGATACACTGTAACTTAAAGAGAAAATAATTGATTTAGTGCCAAAATTACTGGATGAATTTTAAAATTTTTATATGCTCTAGTAAGTCAAGTGGCTAAATTACTTGATCACCATGTCTCTCTACAATTGAAAATCTGTAAGTTGCCCACCAACTTGGTCGTATACATAGATTGCAGACGAAAGGGTTGCAAATTATCAAGACAATTACTTCACTAATGGTGAATTCTACTTTGCAAGCACTCTAATACTGCAGTTCAGCTCTCATCTTTCCATTAAATAATGACATAGCAACTTAGGAAATAGAAAACCATTTATTTTTGTGAAAGCAAAATGGATAAAGTGATGCAGACAACAGAAATTAATTAATAGTAATAAAGATTTTACACATTTTAGTTCTGATCAAAATTTTTTAAGTCCTAAATTGCATTATGCTCCCACTTATTTTTCATACAACTCCTGTTGTGCACAGGACATGAATAAAAACCTGCCTGTAAACTTTAAATCACAAACACCAAAAAGGATACTGTAGTTGAAAGTTTGTTCCAGAAGTATTCATAGCATTTTTTATTAAGCTAAAAGTCAGAGAGTCAGCAGGGCAGAGCACTTACAGAACCTACTTAGATTTTGGTTAGCTTGTTAGGTTAACCAACTAATTTACAGCCTTATTTAGAGAACTGCATTATTCTCTGGAGTTCTCTGCTTTTTTCTATTGGTGAGACACCTAAACTACAACCTTCTGAATCAGATCCCCAAGCTGAGTTTTTGTATTCCCATCATGTCTAGAAGATGAAAAAATGTGCTCTGAAAGAGACTTGAGAAAGAAGTGGGGAGAGGAAGATTAAAGAAGCTTAGAGGTATGCTAGAAAAGAGATTTTCTGCAGTTTTTCAGAAAAGCAGGATCCAGTTTTGTACTTAACCTCAAAGGGGGAAAAGCCCCAAAAGACTGTAAGTTTGAATGGAGCTATAGAGGATTTGATTGCAAAAGACTTTTTGAAGGTATATATATATATATGCAATCATTTATTTAAGAATCTAACAAAATCTCAGGAATGTATGTAGAGTGCTAATAGCCTCTCCAAAGTTAATACCGAATATAGAATATTAATATTCAATACTAGAATATACTTCTGGTATTGAATACAGCTTTCAACTTCAGCCCTTTTCTTCCAAACTCTGTCAAAAGAGAGAAAATATAATGCAATGTACATATAATAGCTCATCCCAGACTAACCAAGTTATGAAAAGTTTCTAAAATAAATTATGATAAAGTATTTCTGTTTATTTTTTTAAAAATGTTTTGAACTTCTAAAATATTTTTCTGAAAATGGCAATAAGAAATGGCATGATAGTGGAAATTTATTTAAATGGTTTATTTAAATGAGCTCTACATTTTTCTGAAATTGTATGATAAATATCTTCTTGGAAATGATATTAGGAAAGTAGGGACCTATGAGATCAAAACTACAAGCTAGTTGTTACACTAAAAGTAGCTCAAAGTGAAAGCCATCTTCTGGCTGTAACAGACATCAACATAGTCATGAACTAGCCACCCAATCATACCTGCCACTGGCTTACTTCCTTTGGTCACTCTAAAAAAGTCCAAAGCAGGTACACACATACCTGTTTACATGTTCTTCTCCAGAATAGGATGGACATTGTCCTCTCTATGATCTGAGGACATCCAGACAGTAGGCAGCATAAAAGATGAAGGCACAGTACATGTTCCTTGCTATTACATCCCTTCATTTCTCAAAAATTTATGTTTTTTCTTTGCCAGTAGCTATCATCCCTGAAAGGGAGTTCATCCCTCTCTTCTGTCCCTCGAGATGCATTTGTTCAACTGAGAGCTAGAGAGTTTCCAAAATATCGTTGTATCTCCTTCTGGTGAATGAGAGAGGGACAAGATCCCACTTATTGTACAGTGGGGATCCTACTTATTGTACAGTGCCTTTTTGCTAGTCCTGGCTGGCCCACTTTAACCAGATTCTCCATGAAAAAATACCTCTACTCGTCCTTGTATCTTCACTTAAGTTCACTTAAGCCTTCTGACCTCTCTGGAGCAAGAAGACTATCTCTTCTCCCTGGCTGGAGAGATGAAAACCAGAAACCGTGTGTAGCAGGTTCCCTCCTGTGTGTTTATCCTACATTCAAGGGCAGACTTTGGGACTGGCAGCCTCCCTCATGCTTTGTCTCCAATAACTGCAGTGTCCAAACAGCTCATGAGATTTGTGCTTAGAGCATGTGCTGCCCCAGGATTTGAGTGAAACCTTCAGTAGGGTTGCCATGGTTTTCAAACAGCCATGACTCATAGTCGTGATGGTAGAAAGCCAATTATCAGCCTAATAAATGCAATATGGGGCAAGCTTCTAGTGCTGCTGTTGAACTGCTCTCTTCTATGAAGTGTACTCCATCCACATCCTTATCTCAATGGAACTCAGAGAAAATTAAATGCCTCTCAGACTAACTCTTTTCATCCCTCTCTCTCCATGTTCATGCTTTCTTCTTTGGTCATGCTTGTCAGATCCATGTAAAGTGGATAGTCACAGTTTATAGATTACAACTTGTTTTTTCCTTTTTTTCCCCTAAAAACTACAATGATCCTCTAATTGAGGTCCATCTTATGTATATAGCTGTAGAATACAGCTTTACAGTTTTATACATAGCTGAATTTGTTGTCCTGCATCTGCCATTAAACAGTGGTCATGCAATTCTGTTACCTCAAACATAAATATAAAAGAATTTGAGTGGCTATGCCATATTTAATAAATATGCTAGATATCATGTATTTATGTTTGAGCTATAACAAAAGCACATAGCAGAAGTTATCTTGAAAAAATGAATAAACAAGTACTTACATTAGTAATTTTTAAGGTAGTAGTTATTAATAAATTTTAGAAATATGATTATAATAAATACCTTAGGAGTACATCCTTAATAGTTACCAATAATCATTATGCAATTAAAAGATTATTTTGTTTGTGCTCATACTTACACATTCATCAGTGACCACTTCACTGTTAATTGTATGTTCAACCTTCACGCAACCTTGTCTTCCTTATCATTTATTTATGCAATAAATATTTTTGTATCATTTATGACAAACTTCCACTACACTTTTCATTTACTTCTCTGCATCTTTCAAATATTTTTTGTTTCATTCCCTCCAGGTCAGACACTGAAAGACCTAATCCAGAGAAATCAAAGGGAAGCTGAATATAATTAGTTGACTCGAAAGAGGCCAGCAGAATCCCGTTCACATAAAATTATTTCCTTCTGACTCCCATTTGAATCTTGGTATTTCTGAAAATCACTCACCGCTCCAGAAAGGGAAGACCCAGAG
The DNA here is from genome assembly GCA_013400975.1 of Atrichornis clamosus. Lineage (NCBI taxonomy): Eukaryota > Metazoa > Chordata > Aves > Passeriformes > Menuridae > Atrichornis > Atrichornis clamosus. The sequence continues at coordinate 163,997 of WBMZ01011886.1, forward strand.
AGGAGCAATACAGAGAATGGAGAGTTTTGCAAAAGCCCAACTCACTGGTACAACCGGTGGGGTCAGCTCCTGGAGTAAAGAAGTCTTCAGTGCCTGGCAGGGCTGGTGTGACCTGCTGCTGCTGGGAGGCATTCATCAAGCATTCACACAATCACACCAGTTTAAGATACCCTCACCACCACTGGAGAAGAACGGCTTGATTCAATCCCTTGTCTACCTTCAGTGAGTACAACTGGAAGTGCTGCTTTTCTTCATGTTTTCCCTCTGATATTTAGCACTAAGGATTTATGCTTGGCCTTCATCTTGTATCATCTCTTTTCAGCAAATCCATCCTCTCCTTTCCTTTCTCTCTCCCTCTTTTTTTTTTTAAACTTTTCACTTCAAATTTTAGTAGTGAAACAGAAAGCATACTTAGCAATTCCTCCTTGAGTTCTTCTTTCAAGGAGGATTTGCAAAGCCCTGTGCTTGGCAGCAAGTGCTTTTGCCACCCCAACAAAGCCCCTACTGAACAGCACTGCTTACTTGTGTGACAGCACTGTCCTTGCATGAATCAGAGACGTGCGGAAAGATGCAAAGTTTAGCACTAGGATTTGTATGAATATTCAGCTTAAATATTTGTCTCAGGCCCTCATTTCTATAACTAGAAAAGGCTTCCAAATATCATAATGAAAAATAAAGTTATGTATATGGTTTTCTGTGAATTGTTTGGCAATCTCACTTCCGTATTATCAGTTCTTTCTTACACTTTGCAATGTTGTTGCTGCTGATTGTAGCAGATGGCTGGGTTATATCTTTTGCCCTTTGCACAGGAATGTTTTTGCTATTGTTTGATGAATAACTGATGTACTGATGTACTCTTTGGGAGATGGAAACTTTAGAAAGTTTTATGAATCAAAGTGTCTGGTCACAGACATATTTAAAATGAGGGACATGTACAAGGCAATTTGGGTAGGATGTTCAGAACAATGGATTGAAAAAAGCTGCTGTTTATAAATCGCTATTTACATAATCTGCCATTTCTGTTATCTGCAACATTCTGCACAACAAAATTACTGCAACCAAATGAAATTTAAATGTCACTAGATTAACTAATCTTAGCTAAAGCATAAGAAATTTAAATTAGCCCATCGTTAAATCAGCTTGCATGACACCCTTAGAGGATGAAGTAATCTTTCCAGCCGGACAAGGATGGTGGCTCAGCCCTCATTTTTGCTCAACTGGTAATTTGGCTGTAATTTGAAGATGAGAAGTCTCATTCCTAGGACGTATCACTGTCCTGCCAAAATTACACACTTCCCACATGGGTGACCCACTTGCAGGTCACCTTATGCTTCGGTCTGAACAATGAGGATGTTGTCATTTAACTGTGCAATATTTGATATTGTCACATCTGTGACAGCTAACCAAGAATGGAAAAATATTGAGCATTATGGGTTCAGTCCCTACTAGTGTCTTCGGGCCCTGATTCAGCAAAACATTTAAAGCTAAGTTATATGAGAACCATGTGAGTATTCCGACAGAAATTCAAGAGTATTTTATGCTTTTCAAAATAAGCACAGGCTTATGGTCTTTGGTGGGTTAAGGCAAGAATGAGCACAAGTTTGTGGGAGAGAGCCTGTATTTTACCCTGTGATAACAAGACCTTTGTTTGGCACTGTGGGTCCCAGGATGCTCTCTGAATGAGCTCACACAGCATCTGTACCACTAACAGCAGTATTTGGGGAACTGGAATAAACAAAGGAACACAAAGTAAGGTATGTGCTCTGATAAGCCATCAGCAGTCTTTGCAGTAGAAGTGATTTTTAATGAAACATGGTGAGAAGCCCTCTTATGAATAAAGATGTCACACACCCATCTATGGGGAAAGTGTCAGGCAGAAAGAAATTAGATGGTGCTGGGTGGTCCTCCCCACCTTATCAATGCTTGTCTTCTAGCTGTCAAGGGCACTCAGCTGCATCAACTGATGCCTCTAGCACAGTATGTGCACCCCTCAACATCTCTTCTTCCTGTCTTTCTTCATCTCCAGTATCATTTGCCACAGGAAGACACTGTGAACCATTGCTCCTGCATCACACCAGAGATGTGCACTTGCCCACCAATCCTTGGGGTTGCTACAAGTAATAAAGTCTCTTCCTTACACCCACTGTGGCTTTAATGGCTGAGGAAATCAAGAGGAAGATCTGGCTTTTAGGCTACAGCATCTGCTTGTGGACACAGCACTCATTGGACCACAGGAGGCTTAAGCACAGCCTTCCTCTCACAGAGATGAGCACAGCAGAGCAGTTCTGTCCATCTGCAACCAAGAACCACACCTGCATGCACGTGCCCCCCATCTCCTTAATTTTGGATTCACACTACAATGCGATCTTTGCAAACCTGGCTCAATTCAGGTGACCAAGTGTAGCTTCACACTAGGACAGGGGAAAGGCACAAGAGAGAGAAGAGCTTTCTATTTCCCAGATCCACCAAGCATGAACTCCAGTTTTGCAGATCTTGACCATAGTTCTTTTCGCCTTCTATACAGGTCCTTAAATATGCATATATCATCCTGTACACATCTTTTTGTAATAAGATTCATATATTACAGTGATAATCCTGGAAATAATGAGGGTACAAAAGAGAACTACCATTGTGAAGAGATGCAGAGATACCTTCTGGTCCAGGATGAAAAAAATGGCAGAGGAAATTCAGTGTCAGTAACTTAAGAGATGTGACTAAAATAAGCACTCCTAACTTTATACATCTAAAAAAGATGAGCTTTAAAACAACTATTTCTGAGCAACAAAATTTGGTGTTGTAGTAGATAGCTCTATCTATGATCTTTCTGTCTGTGGAGGATCATCTCCCTAGGGAAGAATAAATGTATTTGTTATTACATTTAGTCTTAAGGATCACATTGTAAAATAATTTGTTAAAAGAACATTACCACTGTATTTTAATAGTGTTGTATTTAAACTTATACTATGAGATAAAACTGATGCAAATTATTTTATTGGATTATTTCCTGCCATTTTTTAATTCCTTGTCAGGTTGTTTGTAAAGACAATGGAAAATTCCTGAGGGTACCATAATTATGTTTCATAATGTAATAATTATGTGTGCATAACTTCAAAAAAGGAGAAATCTTAAGGGATATCCTCCTTTTATATACTGTGGTATTATCACAATAATCTACAGTCATATAGAAAATTAAATAATTAAATGTCAGAATTTGCTCCTGCTTTTAACTAACTGTGTCAGCAAGATTTGCTGGTACGTATTTTACCACATATACAGAGCATACAAAGAAAACCTACTTAAAATTACCGATATTTTAGAGTAAAAGGACAGAAGTTATTCCTTTTAGATAACAACTTCTAAATACTTCTCTTTTTTTGTTTTCTTGCGTTGACTCAGGCAGTAGTACTAAAGCAGTATAACTGAACTGTGCTTTGTTTTTCCACAACTGTACGGCAGGACTAGATGACCTCCCGAGTCCCTGCCAAGCTGAATTACTCAACAGCTCTGTGATCACTGCCCAAGAGCGAGGCTGTGGCTAATTGTAAGCTGCCCTGCCAGTATTCCCCTAGTGGATAAATACGCACTTTCCAGGAGAATAAAAAAGGACCTGGCCAATATTTCTCATTTCCATCCTTCTTTGTCGGGAAATGAAGAACTACAGTCTAACCCCAGCACTGTAACAGAAGTCTGAAACCAATATGAGCCTTCCATCACTTTATCTCCATTAACTTTGGCCGCCTTTTACAGTTTCATGAGTGTGAAATGAATCATGCCCTCTATTTTTAATTGCTATGCCTACAGCCAAAGTCCAGAGATACAGATCAGCCACACAAAGAGGGGCAGCACCTTATAAAGCAAACTGCTAAGGTACTTCCATACCCTGTTCCTAAGATGGAAACTGAACATTTCAATGCTGAGATGAATAAAACCAAGAATGATGAGGATCATGAGGACTCTGGCAGAGGAGTTCCCTGAATGATGCATGTTGTCTGGTCTCTGTGCCTCTTCCAATCCTGCAATAGAAAATCGTCAAGTTACAGAAAAGAGTGGTAAAAATCAGTGGCAGAGAAACTATAGCCTTCCCTGAACTTTTTTCTTTTTATAGTTTACTACATTTAAATGAACTATTCACAAAACCAGAATAATAAAGCTATTAGCTTTATTAGTGATCAAAGACTCTACTTATGTATAATGTTTACAAAACTTTAGCACGACAAAACTTAGTCAACACAGTTTGTCCTGCTTAACAAAAATTTTATTAGGAAGCACTTATCTACATACTGATTTATTTGACCTGCTTCATCACAGTAAATGAAAACCCATTCCTGTCCATATGCAATGAATCTCTGCAAAGATCTTCATAGAATGAAAACTTGTAATAATGGGTGCATTAAAAAGTATTGAAAATTAAGGCGAAAAGTCTTAGAAGACTGCATGGGGATTATTTACAGACTTATACTAGAGTTGCAAGTTTCAACATGTGAGCCCATACAGGCATAAGGAATTAAAATGCATAAAATAGATGTGTCCTAGAATACCATATTAATGGGCAAGCAAAGCCTAAATATTTAATTCCAGCAAAGTGAATCAAAGGATAGAAGAAGATAAAGTTCTGTCTCTCCAAGAAGAACCTGATTCATTAAAAAATGAAATGTGTGCTAAATAGGAAGCCCTCTGGTAAAGAAGAAGGGAACAGGCATCAATTTACTGGACTATTTAAAAAATGTGGAAACTGAAGACTAATTTCTAACTTCACTTTTGTCTGTGCAAACTCAAAGAAACTCCTTCAATTTCAGTGAAGCTGGTCCAAACTTCTAGCATTTTAATTATGCCTGTCCTTTGTCAGAAAGATCAATCTTTCTCCTAAACCCTGAGTGCTGTTTTCTGTTTTTCAGTGCTGTAGGAGTTCTGAATAAGATAAGTATTTTATCTCTTGATGTTCTTTTTAATATTCCAGGTGACCAGTTAGTTTCTGTAATGTTCTGTGTGGCTGCCTCCATAAACTGTCCTTATTCTGAACTCACTGAAGAGGTGTTACTTTTATACACCTGCAGATGGTAAGGCTACCAGAAAGGACATCAAAGCAAAGCTAAATAGCATTTCTGACAAAATAATGCTGATTCCTCATCCAGTGCACAGCTATCACGAGTAACTTCAAAATGGGCAGGCTCCAAATTCTGAAGTGGACTTAGATGGAGTAGTGGAGATACACAGTTCGGAGGATAGTCCAGGAAGTCTCACACTTTCTACAGAAAGGGATACTTTTGCTTTAAACACAGGAAGGAATACTTACCAGACCCTCACAAAAAATACCCAAAACCAACCAAACAACTTCCTAGAAAAAATAGTATCATATAAAAAGCTGCTTTTCATTTTGGTAACAGGGCCTCCTTGGAGATTTCCTGTATAATTTCATTGCTATTTTTGGTATATATTGAGTTGTAATACTAAAATGAATCAGAATTATTCTCTTTTATGTGGTTGTACAAGAGACAAGGCAAGGCTGTGACTTGAGAGGAAAAGGACTTTTTTGTTGTTTTGATTTATTGGTTGTCTGGCCAAAGTTGTCTTCCCAGCATTGGTTCCCATCAAGCATCTGATAATCACCATTTTTCACTACCTGATGTCTTAACTTCCCTCCCTCATAAACAGTTGCACAGAGTCAGACAAATCAAAAAATGCTCTGGCATAATCTCATTACCTTGGTCTAGTGCCCTTTTGCATCAGGAGGGATGACTACGTTTGCAGTGTCTTAGAGATGTGCCCTTTGCCTCCTCCCCACCACAGTTCTGCTGTTGCAGACACCTGCGTTCAGGGAGGTTACTTGCTCTACAGAAAACTGAAAACAGTATTGAAACCTATGCTGGCAGCTTTCAAGGACTAAGTTTCTGAATGTGATGAAGAATAGGACAGAGGTTATGGCTTTCACAGCAAAATACTATAAAAAGCTACATCAATCTGAAGCAAACGGAATTGCGGTTCTGTTGTATGTCAAACCACAAGATGCATTCTCCACTTTGGATTTAGGAAATAATTAACAATACTTACAGCACAGAGTAATCATTTTGGACTAAGCTATACTAGTAGCCTTCATGACATTAGTTGCTACTTGATATCTGCCAAAAAAAGCAGGTAGATATTAACAAAGCCTTAAAACATCTAAGCAAATAAAATTGTAAAAATCTAATACATAAATCATAAAGGCAAGATATACAGAAGCTCAACAGCTAGTGATTTAATTTCTTAGGCTCAAGTGCTGAGAAACTTGGACATTTTTATTTTTAGGATATGCCACCCATAGATCAGGCTCATGCTTAATAAAAGAACAAAATATTACATTTTTTATGGATCAATACATCATCAATCCTAACCACAGGAAAATATTTCATTGTTTTAATGATTGGACTCAACAAGCACCTTTTTGTTCCAAAATAAAACTACAGTATTAAGACAGTGGGATTGCACAGCCCTGTTTCTCTCCCACTTTTTGGCACAAGCTGATGGTTTGTCATTGACACAGCTGATAGATGTGATTTGCCCTAATGGCAGCACTTTCATCAGAACTCAGCTAAGTTCAAGGATACAGCATTGGTATAGCACAAATGAGCATCTACATGGCTGTTGGGGATTAAAGCACATAAAAAATAAAGTAATAGCCACTGAGACAACAGGAAGACTTTGAAGAGAGAATAAATATATTTACTCAAATTTAGATTAGTCAGGATACATGATAAAAATAATTTCTGTTGTTTTTTGTAAAGAAATGTAAATAACACTACTTCATTTCTCAACTTAGTCACATTATCAACCTTAGATCCAAATGTATTTCTATTCATTAACTGATAGTGGTATTTCTTATGAGTTTTTTTAACAACATTGGCCATAAATCTTTTACTCTGCATTCTAAGGCTGTAAGGAAATTGCCTGAGAATAATCACAAAGGGCAGCCTGGCTGTTCACAGCTGGTACAGTTTGTAATGAAAATACTGGTTAAAAATTCCAAGTTGATTCTTAGTTACATTAAAAATTTATTAACTAAGAGTTTCCAGGAAAGCAAAGAGAGAGAAATAACCTCTTGATTTACAAAGTTACTGGCTCTCCAGTATAATGCACCAGAAATCTGGAAGAAATAGATTCTAAGAATTCCAACCAAATAACCTAAGTAATAGAGATATATGGTGAAATGAACCTTCCTCATTACTTGATAATGAATACTATATAAAGAAAAGAATCTAGCTTAATTCTGATTGAATTATTAGGTCCTGAAAATTGATACCTTATTTATCAAGTCTAGTTGGAAAAAACTCTGGATCAGTACTCAGTCTTGAATATACCTGCAACCAGCTGAACAGGCAGACTGTGCAAATATTCACATTCAAGACCAATTTGCATTTATGAGCAAGTCCTGAATATGCATAGATACGAAGGAAGTATTGCTGAACTTGTTTATGTAACACACAAAGGCAACACCAGCTACACTGAGCAAGAAAGCATAATATTTCATTAGGCAAGAATAAGAGCATACAAAGGGAAAGGATGTATCGGTACCCAGGTTTACAGAGCATGAAATGATGAACAAAGTCCTTAGTAGCTTATCTTCATTTACGTAGGACGTCTGAGGCATAGGCAGGAAATGAAACCAGGACTGCCTGCTTTGCCCCCAATTCTTAGCACAAGGCCAACCTTCGCCTTTAAGTCTGCATATCCGAGATCAAAGGCATACACATTCCTTCAGACTAAATCAGAGAAGGTTTGTACAGCACTGTTCTCGTAGTAGTAAACCTTTAACTTAATCTATAATTGAAGAGGTAGCATTTCCAGGAGGCAAGCCCATGCCAGGGCACTGGTTCAGTACGGAATATGGCTACTCATTAAATTTTTAGTACTTTTTTCCTCTGTCAAGTCTGTGGTCTTTAAATTTTTCCATTTTAATTCACTGTATCAAGTAAGATCATGACCATAAATAATACAACAGCAAGAAAATGAAGCAATAAAGTATGTCACAGATATATTCTGACCAAGAGACCACTTGCTTTTACAGAGCTGTTGTGGTTTGACCCTGGCCAGATGCCAGGCATCCATGGAAACCACCTGCTCACTCCCCCTGCAACTGGACAGAGGAAAAAAAAGTTCAAAGGGCTCATGAGTTAAGTACCCAAGAGAGATCACAGGCAAAAACAGGCTCAAGCTGAAAGATATGAAAGTAAATTTATTACACTAACAGAAACAAAGTAGGATAATGAGAAGTAGAATGAGCTCTTGGAGAACACCTTCTGCCCTACACCCTCCTCCCAGCTCTACCTCCTACCTCAGTGGCACAGGGAGACAGGGAATGGGGGTTTTGGTCAGTTCCTCATCTGTGGCTTCTCTCGCTGCTCAGGAATTGGAGTCGTTTCCCCTGCTGCACTCTGGGGTCCCTCCCTCAGGAGACAGTTCTCCAGGAACTTCTTCAACGTGAGTCCATCTCACGAGCAGCAGCTCCCTGCGAACTGCTGCAACGTGAGTCCATTCCACGGGCAGCAGCGCCTCTCAAACTGCTGCAGTGTGGGTCACTCCTTCACAGGGTGCAGTCTCCTTCCAGGTATCCACCTGCTCCAGGTGGGCTCCTCCACGAGCTGCAGGTGGGTCTGTGCACTCCCATGGGCCTCCATGGGCTGCAGGGGCACAGCTGCCTCACCACGGCCTTCACCACGGGCCGCAGAGGAATCTCAGCTCCTGCTCCTAGAGCACCTCCTCCCACTCCTTCTGCACTGACCTTGGTGTCTCCATGGTTGTTTTCTGCTCACATCTTCTCACTCTCCCCCACTTCCCTGGCTGGAATTAAAACTGCACCACCAGGATTGTTTTGATTTTCTTCTTAAATCTGTTATCACAGAGGCATTACCGCTACTTCTAATTGGCCCAGCCTTGGCCCGCGGCATGTCCATCGCTGCGGTCAGCCAGTGATATGCTCTGCTGGACATGATGGTGGAAGCTTCTAGCAGTTTCTCACAGAAGCCACTCCTGTAGCCCCCACCGCTACAAAAAACCAGGCTTTGCAAACCCACTACAAGAGCAGAACAAGTTGCATTACCTGATTAGACCTAAGGCCGCAGGTTTGTAAGATGAAGGGATGTTGACTGGTTATTGGTCATTTTAATCTCTTTCTGCACAAGTGAACTCTCCATTGTGAACTGCACACCCACATAGGTCCCTGTTATACAGCTACCAAGATGACAAGACTGAAGAACTCACTGGAGAACACTTTCTGGTCACACTCATTCCTTTCCAAGGAAACCAGGGTGCCCAGAAGAGTGATGTGGATCAGGTTTGTCCTGATATAAAAGCTGGAGGTGGTCAGACTAGGCATGGCTGCCACACTATAGCCTTGCAGTAACACATGGCAGCTAAGACTTAGATCACCACAACTCCTGACTTTTTATTATGTTTGGCCCATCTCAGAACTAAGAATGTTTTTAACCGCTTTGTGTTACTAAATCTTTGTGAGAAATATTTTCATCATCTGCAAGAAAGACAAACTAGAAGAAAATAGTTTTCTATTGGCCAAGAAAACCCTATTGCAGTCAATGACATTTACCTACCCATCAATCCTGCACAGGGTGCAAGGCTGCAATTCTGTTTGCTTTTGTAACTCAGGCCTTCACAGAAGAGCTGCCTGTATGTACAGAGAGTGTTGTCTCTCTGAAGCCTAAGTGGGAATTTCTTTTTAAATCCTTTCTATCCTTTCTACCATAGCATCTCTACTTGAGCAGAAATATCAGAGAGGTCTCATCCACCTGCTTTCCACAGTTAAGTGCTCTGCCCTACTTGCCTGCCAACTATTACCTGATGCCCAGGGACCTTCCCACCACGTCTTCCAGTCCATGAGAAGAAATACCACAGATTGTCAGCTAGTTCATTTAAGTTCTCCCCATTTTAGTTAAAAACCAGTCCACACCCCTCACTGGACTTCATGAGCTTACCACTCTTGATATTGTTTTGCACCTCTTTTAGAAATCTGATAAATCCACCTGAGTGATGATGGGGCTTTCTAATGCTCATCTGACTCCTCCATGCTCAGTGCTGTATCTTTAGCTTCTCACTCAGCCCATGGCTTTGATTGCAACATCCCCAGCTGCCACGGGGGCCAAAAGCTGCCTTGGTTCTCAGGAAGTGGGGCTCTGCTCTGACCTCCTCGCGACCAGATTCTTCTCCATCACTCACATCTCCGCAGTGCCACTGCCTATCCTGAGCTTATCACCTAAAGGCGTAAGGGGGGCTTATTAAGGCATCTGGAGGTAGCTGCTGTGGTCCCCAAATCATGTCTGGAGAGGGACACTTCAGGTGCAGGCTAGCTGCTAGCAGGTTCCTCTTTCTGCCTCTGCTGGTGTTAGGCGCTGATGACAAGTACCCCCTCACCCAAGCTGGACAGCTCAATATTACCAGAGATAAGAAGCAAAGAGAGCTCCCCGCAGACCAATATCCACGGTCAGAGTTTATTCCGTCTTCCGTGGGAGTGACCAGGTGAAGACAAGGACGCGTGCTCACCTGGCGTCTGAACGGGGTCCCACGGCCGGTACTCTGAGGGCATGGGGGCGGTACCAAGGCGGGGCCCGGGAGCGGAGCCAATGAGCAGCGGGAGGGGCGGAGCAGGGGCGCGGTCACGGGGCAGCGCACAGGCTGCTGGGAGAGGTAGTTTTTCTTGAACAGAGTCTGGGGGTGTGTATGGTTCCATTTCCTCCGCAAGGAATCGTGGGGGAGGGTTCTCCTTCACTTTTACAGAGATAATAATGATGTCTCAAACATTTGAGTTTTTCCACTAGCGGGCTTCTGCCCTTTTGGGGCTTTCTGGCTCACCAGCTAACTCAGTGACCCCAACAATGAACTTTTTCTGCTCAACCTCTCTATGATTTTAAACCTAAGAGCCTGACTTCCCATCAGCTCTTGATTCCCTCCTACTCTGTCTGTCATTTAGTTTGCTTGTGTTGGTCCTGTCTGTGTTTGTGTCTCCTGCACTTTTGGTCATGACTATGGAAACCAACCCCATCCAACCTGTCAGTCAAGTCCACAGCACAGCTGGCACCTTTGGCAAAAACTCTAAACCACCAACAGCTTTTCTAAATAATATTTCTAAATTATTATATTTATTACTATCTTGCAGTTTAATATTTGACCAGATTTTTATGATCTTGGTATTTGATTGCTGTGACAATTTTTTTTGCTCTTTTTGACATGTGTCTTCTTGCCCAATTATACCTATCAAAATTCTTATTCAAGGAGAACCTTCTTGTTCTAGGCTCGTTCTCCTATGGCTTGTGGCTATAGCAGTATTGCTCTGTGTCTCCACAGACTCTCCTTTTGCTAATTTCCAGCACAGGTCTTGTATTCCTCACAGCCTCTGTCTATTCCTTATGAACCTCTTAATTGGTGTCAGGAGTCAACTCACAGCTTCCATTCCCATAACAACACCTTCCCCCATGCACTTTCTAATTTCTCAAGGAGGCTTCTGGTTTGCCTCCCTGCAAGACTTGAGGAAAACTCTCATAGCACATCTCCAGCAATGGCTGCCAGCACTGGCTGTTGCCACTGCCCTACCTTGTGTCAAATCTGCTGTTTCTTAGGCCATATTTGAGAAACTAATGTGCTCTGTTTGTTGGGATAAAAAAGTCTGAACCACGGCTTCAGGCTCGTGGGCACCATGATGATGGAAGCAATAGAACTGTTTCAAGATCTGAGTCCTAACTCCATTGTTGCTGAATTTGATGGTCCCAGTAGACTCTCTGAACTTAAACCAGATCGAAGGAGAGCAGGACTCACATTGTGCATTGTAGGTTTTGTATCAATCTCTACACATACTTCTGATCTGAATAGAGTTTTACAGCATGCAAGGGCTATTTATTTCCTGCCATATCTGTCTCCAGGTGACAAAAAATGAAGTGTTACCATTTAATCACAGTATCACTTCCTCAGTAAAAATTATGCATAAAATTTTGTTGCTATGTATTGCACCTTCCAAAAATATAAATAAATATCTGTACTCTTGTCAACGTTAGTGATTCCAGCTTTTGGGCTTTTTCACAGAAACTTCTACTCCAGCCTTTTTGAGTTACCAATTACCTCGTACTCTATACTTACCTAAGTAATGTATTCTTAATTTCTGTACTACGATAATACATTGTTTTGTGGGGGACTGCTCTCTGCTAACTAAAGGAATGTAATTTATCCAATAATGTAAGAAAATAAAAATGGATTTTATATAAGCTCTTACGAGCAAATCTAGTTTGTGTTATCAGGTTGGCAGGTCCATGACGATGCTTGATTATAACTTATATCACCTGTTTAAAACTCTGTTAACAGTTTTTCAGCTCTATTTCCTTTGTGGTCAGGGTATTCCACAAACTGCAAAAAATAAAGGTAGTCTGAAAGAGCCTCATTGCTGCTGATATAACAGCAGTTTAAAAAAAGTCCTCCATAAAATCAGGTCATAACAGCAAGGAACTGACCTGTTGGGGAACTGCAGCCCACGCTTGGGCAGGTCACACCACGGCACCAGGAATCGCTGCCTCGCAGGCGGCTGGATGGCCCTGTTCTGCTTGGCACAGCTGCAAACAGAAACGTGCTTGCTTGGCAACTGAAACACCCCAAGACCTCTCTGATGTTGCTTTCATAATCTGTATGAACACAAAAGAAAGAAAAGGCAATTTTAGTATCTTTTTATATGAGCAAAATATGTGGGGTTTTTTTTCTTCAATAATTTGGAAGATCTTATTTATTGTAAGGGTACTTAAAAAAAACTATGTATTAAAAATATATAATCAGAAATTGCACATTACATTATTCTGGTAGTTTTGAACATGCTCTCATTAGCTAAATGCTTTAATCATTACAGAGCAATGACAGTTACATTAAAAACATATTTTTCATGTAAATGAATTGTTCATCATCCAATTCAGGCAAAATCAGGCAAATTAACTCAGATTGCCTATATAAATACTCCAAAGGGAATGCTTCTGTAATCCCATCTGTTCATCAGTAGAGCTTGGGAAGCAAGTATCCCCAGAAAAAGCGTTCCAAGAAACACCTATGGGTTAAGAACTTCTTAAATCATTGCATCTTTTTGCAAAGTGAAGGTCTGTGCTTGACATCTTTATTCCTTCATAGAGTTTGTCTGCCCAAGGGTTGGAGAATACCTAATGTAAATTAGATTGCATAGAGGAAGTACAGAAAATCTTAATAAGTAACACATCCTTTCTGGGTTTGCATCTGCCACTCTGTGCAATAATCTCATACATTTCTCACCTCAAACTAAAACTCAGCTTTTCTTTACTGCCAAAGCTGTGATGAAGTCTTTGTAGAGATCTTTATGTATTTACATTTGGCAAAGGGATAATCTGCCACATGCCAAATAGAAAACTTTTATGTGATCATTCTAACACTTCAGTCTTTTAATCTGGAATAGAAAAGCCAAAGCAATGGGTGAGGGCTTCTTATCTTGTATTTACTCAGATTTCTGAAGTAGGTTTTTCTACTACATAAAAGAATGCTGCAGATTGTTATGTGACAAAGGATTTGTCTAGTTCATCAAATCTTTTGCTTTGGGACTTTTTTTGCCTCCAGTATTTACAAAAAGGCACATTCAATTTCTAGTAGCTACATTATTCTTTGACAAACCTTTCCCCCAATATTGCTATAGGCCTAATGTAAGCTATTCAGCTATGCTCACAATTAGCCAGAGAATGAATTGCCTTGCAGAAAAGAAAGAAATTATGACTCAAAGACCTTTAAAATACATTCAATAAAATTGATAGAACCCTTCCAGCTTTTTGCCTGAGAGCAAAGCATTTCTCAGCAGGCCCATCAGGTCTGACACGGGAAAACCAGGGACCCACTCACACTGCCTCCTGGCTGATGCACACACATTTATGCAGAGCAGCCTCTTTTCCAGTCTCTGATCCCACATGTCAGGCCCAGTTAGATGATGGGTCATTCCTGGGTGTTCTAAGGAGCATTCAGTTATTGCTTTTTTTTTTTCATATATATATGAATACATACCTTGAGTTATACATATGTTGAGTTGTTAAGACATCATTGTTATCACCGTTTAAGGAGTTTGTGAAGATGGCTTTTAAAATCCATAAAGTTTCTGGGACTATTCAAAACTGTTTTAAAATTAATTTACCTGCTTTTTAATTATGATTTGCTTTTTTCTCTCTCTTCTTTCTTTTTCCAAATGTGGTGTGTTCTAACCCACTTCAGATCCTAAATCCTTTGTTGTACAGCTGACAGGAGGTTGACTTAGTACAAGGGAACTAAAGATGTGAGGATAAGAAGCAGCAGGCACGGGAAACAGTGGCAGGGATAGCTTTTCCTATGGCAATGAAAAGTTAATCTGACTTGATATTGTAGAAAAACACAGCCTTTGACTTAGCACAGGAAAGGCTGTTGCCCAGGGTCCTCCTGAAGCACAGGATGGTCAGGTGTTTCACTCCTGGCAGAGGTGGGGGTTCTAAGGTCAGGAATACAACTGCCACAGTGGTGGTGAGCTCTGTGGCCGTGTCCCATCAGAAGGGTACTGCTGTGAAGTGCTCCATTTTTGCTCAGGCATTCAAAGATCATAAGTCAAACAGCAAGACTGTGTGAGTATTTAAAAGAGTAACATTAGAAAGCACTGTTTACTATCTTACTACCTATACGTTAAAATCTACTTTTACTATCTAGAAGCTCCTTAAATAAATTTAAACATGTTTTTCCTTAGTAGCCTAGAAAATCAGGAGACAGGAAAAATTCCATTATCAGAAGTTTCAGGATAAAATTCTGTAAACTGGCAGTGCTGACTGTATGAAATGCTACCTTTTCAATTACCAATTCATTTTGTGTTATTTTTTCTGCCTTATTTCTGAAGAAAATCCATCTTCCTTACCAGCCCCATTCTGCTTTTCTTATGAGCTCTAACAAGATCACAGCATGAGGCAGTGTGGTTGCCTTCAACAGACAGAACAGGGTTGTGATCATTTGCTGAGATATCCAGGCCTGTAATTGCTTAATAATAACCATATCTGGTCTTTTTTTGTGCAGCAATCCTGTGTTAAAGCTGTCTCTGACTCTTAGCTAACCCAGAGTTGTGGTGCAAAAAGTATAGCTGCATACAAATGGTGAGACAAATATAGAAACCATCAGATATGTAAAATGCTTCAATACAGGAGTAAGAGCAGCTGGCAGAGAAATTCCTGCTATGGGAAAACCAGGCTTGAGAAGCCCTTGGTTTCCTGAAATAAAATAGTACGTAGCTATACTTAGGAAATACAGTTCTGTATCTCAAATTATAGTTGTACATAACATCCTGCTTGCTTTTGGTCACTTTTCAATTTTTCTTAATTGCTTTTCTGATCTGACAGTGAATCCTCACTGCTGAACATGATTACTTTATTCTCTCAAAGCTATTCATTAAGGAATGCCACTTGGTTGAGGGTTAGGAGACAGTCTTGGAGGAAAGACTTCTGTGAAATGGCTTCTATATTAAACTGGTTTAAGGACTATGATTGATTGGTATGAATTTCTCTGGACCAACTACTATAAACATTAATTCTTGTAAGAGTAAGACCTTAGGATATTCAGGTGACATTTTTTTTTAATGCAGGAGGAAATTAATGTCTGGGACATGTTGTCAAGTAGCAGTTGTACCTGTCACCATCACTTTGTGCCTGTGTACATGAATTGTATCACAATTGTATAGAACAAAATGACAGTCCAGATGTGAAAGTTAGACAGAAGAATATACAGACTCAGACAAGACACCATCTTCCTTTTCTGATTAAATTTTACCATTTTGAGTAACATCCCAAGATAATAAGCATGGCAATTCTATGAATAAAAATGCAGTCCATCAATTTTATTTAATATTTTTTCATATGTTAATGATGAGTTTCTCCACATATGCCTTTTTTCAGCACTGAGGAGTATTACAGTGTAGAAAATGCTATTGAGGAGAAACTAAGAGGAATAAAGAGCAGAGCAACAGCAATCAATACGAGGATAGGAAATCTGGTAAAGACAAAACAATTTAGTTATAAGCCATGACTTAAGTTTATATAACTAGTCAAAACTTATAGATCTAATGTCCTGACAGTCCACCATTTAGTCAGCTTGTTGCTCAAAAGTACTTGAGAAAAAACAGATGTTTGCATCAAAAGTGAGTGAGGCTCATGCCTGGTTGCAGAGAGAGAAGATTATGAGTCTCTCCATCTAAATCAAGATAGCTATGAACTATATAGTAGGGCATAAATATGGAATAAAACAAGTGCCCTGTTCTCATGATGATGGGATGATAGGAATGGTGGCTGGAGTCACAAGACTTCAGGACAGA
Organism: Atrichornis clamosus; assembly: GCA_013400975.1. Classification (NCBI taxonomy): domain Eukaryota; kingdom Metazoa; phylum Chordata; class Aves; order Passeriformes; family Menuridae; genus Atrichornis; species Atrichornis clamosus. The sequence goes on from WBMZ01011886.1 coordinate 180,339, forward strand.
TTGGGTAGATGCTGAAGCAAAGCACTGGACCGTGCAGAAAGCAGATTATATCTGGCAGCAGATTTTCCAAGTACTTTTCCACTTCTGTGATGATACGAGCTATGCAAGATCATGATGATTTGCTTAAATCAAAGTATTCTATTAATTTATACTTTTGCCCATGGTACGTACTTAAATAACTGTGCAAGGTGTGTGTTACGAGAGCCCAGAGACTCACAGCTGCAGGACAGAAAGGAGGAATAAGTCAAACCAACCTAGCGGGCTTTAGGGTGCACATAGCTGTTAGACTTCAAGGTGTTCTCAAACTGACTGTCCAGCTTTACATTTCTCAATCTGATTAACAGCATAGTACTCTACAAACTTGCTAATACATTAGTCTAAGGAAAACAACCCTAAATCTGTAGAAGATGATTTCATTCTCTGAGGAAGGCAATAGTAACATTAACAAAAATATTTCCTCCCCAAAATTTCAAGTAGGAACAGAAAAAATAATTGCTAGTTTGATCAGTCTTACAGTGCATGAGCTTTCCATACTTAAGTTTTACCCATCAGATCAAAAGATTGACTTCTACGAGACTGCATTGAACTTCTTTAAATTTTTGCAAATAAAAAGGCAGTAATATCACAGAGGAACCATGTTGTTCATATCTGAATAGATTTTCTGACTCAAGTAATTACATTAAATTAAAAAATTAAAAATATAGATTCCCATGTAGAGCAAATGATTTATCAACCTTTCAGAAGTTTTACCTACAGAAAAATGTCTTCTGCATTCAAGCCTGTAAAACCTCAATTTTAAATTGTATGCAAATAAATAAATTCCCATTTTTTTAAACTGAAAGCATATTCATGTTGGAAATTCTGAGGATTTTGAGTTTTAAAGAAATCTAAGTCATGCAACATTTCAAGGGATTTGTCAACCTAATTAAAGGGCAGACTAAAATTATTAAAGAGATTACTTGGCCTCCCATGTCTAGGTGTCTAACACTGGTTCAGTTATTGGACTTCAGTGGGAATAAATCTAAGGCCATGGTTCTGGAAAATATACACACTTAAATATCTTTTTATGCAAATGACAAGACATGAACTCATACATCTCCTAAGGTCACTGTTTTTTAACTAGATATATCTATCTGAGTTGACTTTTTCAGGAATATTTTCCCAAATCAAAGCCTAAAATAATATACCTGCTGCAGAATGTGTAAGTATATCTGGTGGGGGTAGAGAATGTTCTTGTGTCCTTTGACTCCTGGCATTCTGCTACATGATCAAACTGCCACAGATGATATTTTCAAGGACAGCTGATCATACTGCACTTAAACAAACAACAATATTCAGCTACAGTGCAAAATCCAAGGCTATGAAAACAACATTATACTTTACAGGAACATTTGTAGATTCAAGTTCATTGACAAAGTTGGGGAGCTTAAAACTTAGAGACATTAGCAATTTCTGACCCAAATACCTCTCACACACAAATATACATTAAAAGGAAAACAAATAAAACCCAAAATACCCAAAAAACCCCACACTCAAAAAAAGCAACCCAAAACTGGCTGCATGTAAGCTATCATTGTGTGGCAGAGCATGTTCTTTTCTTTGCAATATACATAATGAAATACGATCACTCACCAGTTCATCACTCAAAAAGCTAAATCAGATTTTACTGTGAAAATGCAATTTCATCTCATCAGGTCCCATAGTGCTGAAATGCTAAACTTAACAATAGAAACTGATGTGATATGCTTGAAATTAAATTGAATCACTACAAACAATGGGTTTTTCAGGGACTGGCCTTGACTGAATATGTTTTTCCACTTCATTTTGCAAAGCAATCATCAAGTCTTATGGTTTCAAGCAATCTAAATGGCATGTAGGTTGAGCAAATAGAAAAGCAACGTCACTGAAAAAATGCCACCCATGAAGAAGGAGAAATTATCGCACACAGCACTGAAGGCCTTATCACTTCCACATTTCATGAGGTCCTTTTAAGCAAAGAAAGGAGCCCAGCCTTAAACCAGTGAAGTCAGTAAAAAAGATTTAGATTTCTTTAATCTCTGAATAAGGTCCAGTGTCTAAAGCCTCTTGCGTGAAACTAATGCAAGATCGTAAAAGATGGATACAGAGGCATGAATTTGAATTTTTTATCAAACATCAGAAATTTTGTCAAGAACCATTGAGAGGAAAACAGAAGGACAAGTTCTCCGCCCACAGGCAACAAACCTCAGAGACAGCCTGACGGGCACCCGTGGCCAAGGCCAGCCACCCTAGTGGACAGTATGGGCCATGGGCTGAGCGGAGATGCTGCTCTGCATGGCTGCTTGCTCCACACAGAAAAGTTGGGAATTTTCCTCTAGAGGGACAGATTCTTACAGTGATTTTCATCCGCTTTTCCAGGAAGGAGGGGACAGTATAGACCTGAGAGTATCACTGATATATAGTAAAATGAAGGCTTGTTTAACTCATAAACAATCATTTTAAAAACTACAAACAAAACAGGATGCGTCTCAGTCTGAATTTAGTGTTTTGTGGTAATTTACTTCCTTGAGATACTGTGAGAGACAGATTTCTTCAATACAGCCACCATATACTAATTTTTTTTTTTTCTCTGTCTCCAAGTAGAAAATAAAATATCAGGGAGAAATACCCGGTATTTGTTTCTTTTAGAGCTAAACTGCCAGCCAGTTCCTCCTTTCAGAGCCAGATGGCTGTGAGGTAATTCCAGTATCAACTGTCCAATTCCTAGATGCCTGTTTAACAATATTGTTCATTTTAAATTGTTTACTCTAAGGATAGATCTGCAGGGAGGTTTTACGGTCTCTGTCCTTACTTAGGGGAAAGCCTGTATGAGTAAAAAAGGCATTAGGAAAGTAAAACCTGTGAGGTTTCCTGGGGCATACTTTCTCCTAATCCTTCCAGGAAAATAATGAGTTGAGTGGCTTATTGAAGCAAAAGGTCTCAGTTGTCAAACTGCTTCAGTCCTTACGCAATATGGACATCAGAGCCTTCCCTCCAGGACAGCAAACATGTCCACAGCAGTGTTCTCTCCTCAGAACTGAGTTCCACTGCCTTCTTGTTGGCCTCCAGAAGCCCTCTTTCTCAGTGATGTGTTTCTGAGCATTCACCTCAGAAGCTACAGAGACTCCTGAAGAATTTCTGGGGAAAATATGTAAATTCACAGAACCCAGCTCAGTACCACACATGGGAAGCCTGCAACACTCACAGTGGGTTAATTCCACTGCTGCAGCTGCTACAATAGGAACCCAGAATTTGCTAAAACAAGAGTTTCCTGTTTACCTTAACAAAGAACAGGGGCTTTGAAGGCTCTAGTCTTCCCTCCATGTCTTATAGCTACTGTATAGCTCATAAATTCAACAGATATATCAGACTAGTGCTAATAATAATGAAATTTTGTCTCCCTTCTACATTCATGTTCTTGTTCTAGGTAAGTTATACAACTAAGGTGAAAAAATGCAGACCTGCTACAGTCAATGAGGTTAATTTCTACCAGTGGAGAATCTCACAGATGATATATCAAGAATACCACCTGAGTCAAACTAAGACATTTTTACCTTCACAAATATAAAGAAACTTTAACTAATAAAAATATTCACCATTTTCTTCCACTCACATTAAAAATTAGACTAGCTTTTCTTTTTTTTTTTCTTTCCATGGGCAAAACTTCTGAAAAGTCGGCAAACCATATGTTAGCCCCGACAGCACAGAATTTTCACTTTTTTATATTATTTTCTTAAAAGCAAAGTCTACTGAAGTTATAATGGCAGTTTTCACGATTGTCTTTTCAGTTCTGGGCAATGAAAGAAGTCTAATGTAGCCTGCAGGAATATAGTCAAACCAAATTGATAAAGTCAGATCAAATGAGGAAAAATTAAGCATGGAAAGCCCACACAGCTAACTATGTTTTTATACATCATTTTATTCTGGTGAAAATAATTTTGCAAAATGCCAGTATCTCAGCAACTTCTACATCACATGTTCCTCTACAGGCTGTCCCTGGAAAGTCAACAGTAAACTGTGAATTACACTGTGATCCCTTTGATTTCTCTCAGCCATTTTGCTTGGTGGCAATGTTTCTGCAGGTCAGAGCCTGCTTTGCTTATGTCTGTGCTGCTGCAGTGTTTGGGAAGGGTGTCAGGAGCAGAAAAGGCAAGAGATAACTGTGACAGCATAAACGATAGCTTGTGCTATCTTGGGACAAAATTTGCATAGGGCTCCACAGGAAAGGTTCAACTTTGTATTATAAGAGAAAAGATAGTAATTTAGGAGTTATGTGACGAGAGAGACTGATGATAGAGATTAATTTTGGAGTACCCTTTTTATTATGTTGATATGGACAGATAGAGTAAGGGTGAGTAACTAAGTTGCCTTGAGCAGGAATTTTAATGGTGAGGGAGAGCAGAATTTGGAATGTGAATCGGGAAAAAGCAACTGAAATTTGAAAGCACATTGAGCTTGGGGAACTAGAGATAGTCATTAGGGAATATGACCCCCATTACATATATTACCTTAGGAATATTTGTACTTAGACATTACATTTTGAATGTGTCATTCTTTAGCAGTCCTTCCTAGGGCTATACAAACAGTCTCTGGAAGTTAACCTGATAATTCCCTTTCCCTTGTTCTTTTTTCTTTGGAAGTTAACCTGATAATTCCCTTTTCCTTGTTCTTCTTTCTTTTTCTTTTTCTTTTTTTTTTCTTTTGGCAATCAAAGACTTTCTGAAGGCTGGTGAACAGAAGTAATTGGCTTTCACACAGTAAGTATCAAGATTTCATTTTGATTTGTTAGAGGATTAATTTAAACCTGAGTTTCAATGCCTACTTTCTTAAAATGATATAACTATATAGATTTTCTCCATTCTTATGTTCATGTAATCTAATTAACAAAGGTTAAAGGATTAAACTTTTCTTAAAAGTTGATAAATGTGAGGTTAATGAGCAGTTGGAGGAGCAATTTGAACCACACAACCATCCTACTTGGTTCTAAATTAACTGTAATTGTTCAGAAAATGGACCTAGGTATCATCATGGACAATGTAATACAAACCTCTGATCTCTGTGTGAGAGCCGTTAAGAAGCAAACAAATTGCTAGAATTTAAAAGGAGCAGGTGGGAAAGTAACAGCAAAAGTATAATAATGCCATTCTCTGAATTGACAGAATGATGCATCTGGCTTTAGGTTTCCTATTCCCCCGAAAGTAAATGTAGAAAAGTAAAGGGCTCAGAGATAGATGAAGAGAATAAGGTAGATTAAGAGAATAATGCGATAGAGGAAGGAGAGAATGGTACTATTTTCAGAGAATAATTGAAACATATGCACAATAGTAAATGAAAAATCTCTTAATTTTTTTCATTTAGCTGTTCCTCTTTCTAAAGCAGCTGTACTATGGTACATCCAGTCCTGATGGTGTCGGTACTATTCGTACTACAGATAAGTCTTATCTACTTTCTAGGTGATAAAATTAGTATGAAGAATTCTATATTAAGGATTTTCTTGAAGCCAGCCCCATGAGCATCTTGCTATTTAATCTGTCTTTTACATTTTCCTGTGACCAGTTTCCTATCCCTACTGAGGCCTATTGATGCTGCTGAGAGTAATGCTTACTGGGAATGCAATTCAGCTCATCCGTGCTAGCAGTAGTGAGCAGATGACACAGACGTGCATGGCACTGCTATGCAGATCACACACAACTCCGGCTGTTCTTCAGAATGTTTGATCACGTCAGTAAATTGTCTCATCCTCAGGTGTATTCTCTCCTGCATAAGGACCGGCAGGTTGGCTCTGAGTCCAGGGGAGGGAAGACAATGTTAGCAGGTAGATGAAATCACTCTGAAGGGTTTTCTGCGCAGTCATCTGTGGTTAGAGGTAGCTATTCCTTCCGGCCGACTGAGCCGGTTGCTAAGGCGCGCTGTCTCAGCTCGCTGTGTCACTAAACCCTCACAGCCAGCATCTCCAAACGGCTTCAGTTGCCTGGGAGACCCCGCTCCATCCTGGCGAGCAGCAGCTGGCCTCCCTTTCGCACACCTTCACGGGGTCTCTGCCGAGCCACAGAGACCAGCCTCAGCACAGAGCTGCCAGGTGAGCGGCACAAAGTGCCCTTGCCCATCCCTGCAGCAACCTGAGGAACCGTGGAACAACACCACTGCACACATGTGCAGCACAGGTTTCCCACAGAGCATCATTCAGGCCCACAGGAGCCATGCTTTTCTTAAAGATGCCCTATGGTACAGGCCCAAACCAGCTGGAAAACTCATGATGAATATCACAGTTCATACCTCAGGAACAAAATAATTTTATTTCTAAATTATTACAGAGAACTCTGATTTTTCAGGCATAGAAAAATGAGATATGAATTCCCGTAGGCAGTAAGGTCAGCTGCAAACTTCATTTTGTTTCTTCAACTTCAAAGAAAACAGCTTTAAACTAACTTTCTTTTCTTTAGAAAATTCCCACCAGATAATATAATAAAAATTAAATAAATAAATATATAAACTTAGACAATTATTACATCAAAGAAAGTACTGCTCTTCACACATTTTTCCTCCTTGGAAAACAGATGAGGAAGAAAATGAACCACATGTAATTTTGGCCAGTTGGGTCATTTAAAGAATTATTGCCAAAATAACTGGGAGAGCTTGGCTGTGACTCACATTTTTCTGTTAAAATCTCATCACAAAAAAACACACATTTGTGACAGACCTTGGCTCCTAAGTAATAGCACATCACATAATTGCTTGAATCTTTGTACCTTGTTTATTTCTAAACCAAATTTCTTCATGCTCACAGCTTTTGGGGAAGATTATGACTGTATTTTTGAAGAACCTAATTTGCATGAGTTTTTTTCAAGAAAAAAAACCCCCAGAACCCTGAAAAATACACAAAGCATGTCTTTTGCTATCACAAGCAAAAATCTTCAAATAGGCTAGATCACTGTTCCCTGCATGCAAATACAGTTATCTGATATACTGTGGAGCATTTCTTAAACTTGTTTAGATCCTGTTGAACATTAGATAGGCAAGAGATAGAAATTAAATATTGTTTTATTTACACCTCCACTTTATCAGAATTTATTGAAATTCAGTTAGGCTTTTAAATTACCCATACAGATCAATTTCCTTCAAATGAGCTTTTTTCTTTTTAAGTGGCCCTTTAAACCCTAATTGTAATCAGGCTTCAGACAAAATTTCCAGATGGTAGTTTCATTCTAGACAATCTGCTCTTTCAAGTGCCTCTCTCTCTAAAACCCAGTGAGCATCAAGTGCATTTATCACATTCTGATGCAACTACTGGCACAAGATAAGTTTACTTTTCACCTAAGAGTATATCAAATATTTTACATTGTAATAATTGATGCAGGGATTGCAAAATTGCTATTCAGCAGAGGAAAAAAAATACAATTAGAGAACACAGCGTAGCACCCTGACAGTATGAGGTGAACCCTAATGAATTAGCTAACAAATGAGCACACTAAGTTCTGCTCAAGTGTGCTTCCTAAGCAGCAATTCACAAAATCTGCTTTTCAATGTATTTCTCCTTTGTAAGGCTAAAATCCACACAAATTAGTTCTCAGCTGGGGTCATCAGATGAAATGTATGGAAAACATAGGAAGAGTATCTTTCAGACTCCCTTCCAGCCCTGAGTTGTGCTCAGCACTTGCACTAAACCCCTCCAAGCCTCTCAGCACTAGCCATGCTTTAACACTTATTGGCTATGACATTGCAACAGATGGAACAAGAACATTTTGACCACAGCCCAAACCAGGCTTTCCTCCTTGGAAATGTGTCTTCCTTGGCCTGTTGTAGCCTTTGTCTCAGAAAAGTCTTGCTGTAGCCTCCCAGGCCCACAGTGCTCCTGATAGTACCTTCAGTGCACTGAATCTGCTACAGAGATTTTGGAATTCTCTACTGCAATCATAGTGCAAAGCCTGCCTACAAAGTATTCTGTAAATCTTGTTCTGGTAGATTTTAATTCAGAAATAGGCCTTATCTCAGTTGAGGATTGCACTTCATTGGAGATAACATGGCATGAGAATTAAGCTGCATCAGATCTCCCACCTCCTTGAGGAAGTCTATGCATGCTTTGGAAAATCACCATTGTAGTATTTCTAATCTTAAGCATGTTTTTCACAACTGATTGATCACCTGCATTTCCTCCACTCTGTCACAGCACAGGGTAGCCTGGTATAGCTAATTGTTGTTCTTTGTGAACTGAGACAGTCTTCACCACTCTTAGAGCACCTTCTGTGCTCCTAAAGACAGGACAATTCTCCACCAGACACGGCTTGTCAGAAACTTCTGAACTAGTCCATAAAGACTAGCAACATGAAGTATCTAGGAACTGTAGTATCCAGTGGCTGTGGGATGGCACCACTCATGACACATAGAATTATAGAATCATTTAGAATGGAAAAAACCTTTAAAATCTGAAGATCTAACATAGCAATGGGCATAAAAGCCAATCTATTTTAAAGACAGAGATTCATTTGCTCTGCTGTTGGTTGGGAATCACAAGAACTTCTCCAGTCTGAGCAGCCCTGACTGCTAAGGTTACAGGAACAAGCAGATCAGCAGCCACCTCTGCTGGATGGTCTTAATTCAGAGTGGAAGGAGTTTAGCTCAAAGTGGCATCCACATTTGTGGGTGCCCCTCAGTTACCCTTTAAAGGTAAAATCCTTCATCATCCCCACTATCTAGCCACCTGACAAACACACCAGGAATACTCTGTCTGAAGGCATGACAGAAAGGAGAGAAACTGGCTGTTCATCCTGCTCCTGGCCTAGACTGCCCCTTGGAGATGACAGTGACAGTGACTTTCCATCCATCTGGAAAATGTGCCTCTTAGAAAGCATGCTCAGGAAACTAGCCCACAATTGTCACATAGGAGACCACCAACAACCTTGCAGGGAAAGCACTGCCATTGGATGTGAGTGTAGGTAAAGTTGAAACAAAAATGGAGAAGGCCCATGGTCAGACCATGAACAGCAATTCTACATTGCAGAGTTCCATTTGCAGAGGAAGAAAATGTAACTCAGAAATTACTTGTCCCAGAAGGTCTGTGACAGAGCACTCACATACATGTGCATGGAAGGGATGCTCTGATGTCCAAACTGCAGCCCTCAGTCCACGTCCAGAGAGGATGAGAGTCCAACTGCATCCATTTTTATGCAGCTAAACGTCTCTGCTTTCTACGAGCAGCCTGCTAAGGATGTGAAACAGGCAGCAGTGGGCACCAGTGAGCTTCACCAGCATCAAAGCACTGCTGCCTCCAGAAGAAAGGGACGAGCTTGATCAGTAAACCAGGACATGATGAATTACAAATGTGAACCAGGAACCTGTTGGGAAAAGAAGTAATGGTGTGTGAAAAGTGTGCTGTGGACCTGCAGGCACATTGCATGCACCTCAGTTATAAGGCTGTCTCACGTCTCCTGGACACCTGCTGTCTCTGCTGCTCAGGGCATCCATCAGAACCACAGCCTGGACCGGGAATCGCAGGGCCACAGCAATGAGCCTGCAGGAATGGAGCTTGCTCCATCCCCGTCCCACAAGCAGATGCAGTCTCTCTTTAAGGCTGCAAAGACACTACAGTCCAGGACAGGAATGGTGTAAGTAATGGAACCTCTGTGGAAATCTGTGAGGTGTCTCCCAGCTGTGGGCACAGTGGGTACTCAGGGATTTACAGAGGCATTGTAAAAGTGTGTAAAATAGATGCAGGCTGTAATCCAGCCTGGGATACCCTCAAGAATCCCTCCACCAGGAATGGGGGACAACACCTAAATATTCTTAATGGTATGGAACCTGGTTGCTTGATTAATTCCCTTTTATATTCTGTTACAGAACCAGAATTCAGAGAAGTGGTTTCTTTGTGCTGTTGTTCTTCCATGGGACTTAGTCTCTCCAGAGGTGACCTTTGCTCAGGGAACCTATTCCTCATGGGGCACTCTCATATCTTTCCTAGTCAAAAAGACTGCTAACTGGAAGCATCTATGGCTTTTATGACTTATCTTAGAATTCATTTTAGAAGTTACTTCTGCTTGTATGTCACTTATATACCTACTGAAAACTCAGTATTTAGTCATCAGATCTGGGGAGAGCTGCTTTATAAAACAATAAAATAAATATGTTCCAGAAACACTTTACTTTTTTTGGTTTCTTATTTTGATGATGATACATGTATAAAATAAACCAAGAGTTCTGTCATGTTGATGTTATAATGGATGAGTTCACAAGTTCATATTTTTTTAATAAGTCTTCTTGGTCTTGAGTTACCTAAGAAATGTCATAAGGTGAAACAGACAAAGCCAAGGGGCATTTTGGCACTGCTTCATTTATATAGTTTTTACCCTGAATTCATGTTTGCCTCTGAAACATTTCATTTTTTTAGAAATGATGTGAGCACTTTGCTCTGTTGATGTGGTACGCTACCTAATGTATCAAATGAATGAGATAACAGGTGGCAGTGTAATAACACAGCACATCAGCAGATTTAGCTGTCTCTGCAATCAGATCTTGCATCATTACACTAGAAAACAATCAGAATGCTGCTTGAAAGATGGCACTATGGGAAGGAACAAAGAAAATCCTGAAGCATCTTTAACAAGAAATCAAAGAATTAAAGTAAACCAGAATTTACTGTCATCTGTTACATGATACAAGGTAGAAGTTCCAGCCTTACAATGTCATGTAATCTCTTGCAACCAATCCTAGAGCATCTCATTAATAATCTGGCATATGCTGCATTTGCTTTATATATGTATATTTTTAGCCTTCAGATTATATTAGCTCCATTAAAGTAGCTTATGCTTCCCTCTCTTCTTTCTTGATCACCTGAACTGGTTCAAGAAACAATTCACCTGCATAGAGGTGTTACCATAAGACCACACACTATTAAATATATTTCAGTTTTTGCTCAACAGCTAAATACCAAGGAGAAAAATATCTTTCAAGTTTGTGTTGTACGTTTCACCAAAAGTAGTGATTTTTTTCAGTTTAGGAACCGATGTCAGGAGAATAAGAACACAGGTTTTTCTCCATTACATTTACTGGTGAATTAAATCCATTAGCCATCTGAAAAAGAGCTTCTATCCTTCTTAGTCCTTCTTACTTTCACTACCTAATGAGGTAATTGGAGTTTCACCAGTTCTGGAATGAACAGGGTGACAGGTCTATCCAAAAAGGTAAAGGAAGATGCAGAGTCTGCAGATACTATCATTCCAATCCCTCAAAAACAGATAGAAGGTGCTGTGAGTTTCTTGTTGGCATATTCCATCTCCTAGACCATGCTGGATCAGCTCAGGTACACTGCTGACACTAAGTGCTCTCTCTCTCGACCATTGAAAAATCATTCACCATTTCCTTTTTTCCTTATTGCCTACAGCATTATGCTGCACTGAACCCGTCTTTCCTTATTCCTCTACTTCTGCATTAGTCATTTTGCATATTGCATCTTCCCCGACTCTTGTTTTCATGGAGAAAAACTGACTCAGACTATGTACAAGTAATTCCAGAAGTAAACGAATAACTGAAATACATAATATAGGGAACCAGAGATATATCAACAGATCAGTTGCTCTTGTCATCTCACCCCTTCAGAGAAACGAGCAGGAAGAAAAATGTATGGGCAAATCTGAATGATTCATGAAGGTAAAATTCCCAGTGCAACAAGGTCTTTGAAGCATTGTAGCCTTCTAGCTGAAACACACATGGAATTGCAGGGACCTCAGGAGATGTGAAAGCCTGTTCCCTCTCTGACAGCCTCTTTTCCCTCCTCCTGCCAGCAGTTTGGCTGGTCTGGCAGCTCAGCCCTGGCTGTGCAGTACTGCAGCCACGAGATGTGGTGAAAGGCTATTACTGAGCTATGAGCCACTGCCCAGGATCCAGTGGGATAATGCTGTAGTTGGTTGCTCTCCAGACAGTCGTCCATTTGACACCATTGTTCTCACCAAAATCCCACAAAACTATGTGTTGGTTGCACATGAAATTTCTGCTCTTGTTGCTTGTGTGGGTGGTTATAATGTCTCAGATTCATTTCTCGCACAATCTTGTCATTTGCTGGCTAGATTCGGCCATTATCTTTAATAGCCAAATTACTCCTTTAAGTAGAAAGCCCAGTGCACTGGTTTATTGGTTTCTTTTCCCTTTAAAGTCATGTCTGGAGGAGTCCTTGCACCATCACTTGCCATTAGGAAAAAAAGATGGAGTGAAACTCAGCTGTGAAAGCAAGGTAGTGACAGCTCATAACCTGAGCGTGACTGATACTACCTTTCAGCTGGTTTTACATTTTTCAGGCTTGAAGAAGATGCCGTGATTAATATTTTAATACATGTAAATTAACATATTGGAGTGACTGAAAACTAACATTTGAAATATGTTTGCCAAAGAAATTGTTACCAATGCTCAGCTTACAACAAGAGCTCTAAGCTACAATTGCAGCATCATTTTTATTTTTCAATGCAAATGACTCTGGTCAGATTTAAGATACAGCACCATCTTATGGATATTTGTGTATAGATTAATGAGTGCAACTGGTTATCTGCTGGCAAAAATGTTTCTTTGCAAACAAAATGTAGCAAGGCAGAATTATCACTGTGCACTTTCTGTATATGGGAAAAGCCAGAATGAGCTGTAAGAATGGGGAAGGACATTGTTCTGACACACTCACTTGGGCAAATTTTCCATTTAACTACCAAGTCTGTGATCAGATTGCCAAGTATTCCCACTATTGTAGTATCACAGCTTCCAACAAGTACTAAAATTTCATGTAAGAGACATCAAAATACTTGAAATTAATTTCTTAATCATTATAAAAACACATACATTTAAATCTCATTTTATTTGTCTCTTGGTTTCAGGGGCATTTATATGAAGTAGGGTCAAATTTTCAAGATTTTTCATTCAATTTTAAATAATCCTGGCTATCTTTATAACTTTTCTTTTGATTGAAGTTTAAGTTCATTCCTATTTTGGTGATTCCAGAAACTCCAGAAAAAAACCCCAACAGAACTAAGCCTAACCACATTCAAATAGCAAGGATTGGCAATTCTATTTTCCAATTTAACTCCCCACTATTAAAGGGCTCATTTAATTAAAGCAGTGTAAATGTTCATTCTCATTTCATGCATTCTTAGTCATAAATGTCAAATAGAGTCTTTTATGAAAGTAAAAGCCAGAGCTTACCTTTTTTCCTTCCATCAGAATTGCAAAAACAAACCCTAAAAAACCCTAATTAAATTTATTTTTGCTGTTTGTCACTTAGCAAGCAAAGCATTAACTGAATTTAATGCTTTGGTGTTTAAAGTACTAAATTAAGCATGGAACCATTGAATGCTTCAACTCATCAACAGTGACTTACTTCACAAACTCTGATTCTCTCTACTAGTGCAGAACCGATTATAGGGAAAGGACATATTATCACTTACAAAACCCCAAACCAGCAATAAAACTCCACCTCTTTGGGAGCCTGTGTAAGTATGTATTTAACCATAAATACAGGTTTTAATCTCATTAACTTGACAGTGTTAAAGTTTTCTAGGTGCTTGCTTGACTAGGGTAAGGTTTACAGGTAAAATGAAGCCCCTGCCTGAATGGTGGAAAAAGTGTATGTGGGATGGATGGATGGATTTGTATTGTACACAAATAATTTAAATTACATGATTGCTATCAATTTTATTTTATTATATCTAAAATACAGTCTAAAATTCTAGATACCCTGGCAGCAATACAGTGTGTACAGTGAAACCCTAGGAGCATTGAAACATTAATTGATTTCTAGAAAAACTTATGTCTGGGACTTTGTTCCTCTAGGAAGCATAGGCTTCAAAAATCCCATTAGATTGTATGTTTGCAGCCTTCCTGAAATGTCACCACTGAGAGGTACAAAAGGAGAAAGGTTTTCTTTGCCTTAGGCCATTAAGAGTATGTTGCTGCCTTCTCCCACACTGTCCTATTCCAGGCCACGTATAGCTTTCTGACTAAAAATAAATGTCTTAAACTCCTCTAGAAACCAAAGGATGGCCAGTGCAATATCCTGGTAACAGCACTGAGGCTTCACATTGAAGCAGTATGATCATACCTTCATCTGTATGATCTTTGTAATCAAAAGATCAGGCAGGTACTGCTGGAGATCAAAAACCTAGTTGCAAAACTTAGTAGCAATGAATGGCAGGTGAATTTGGCATAATTTCTGCCATTTCATTTTGTTAACTTTCCCTTTAACACTAATCTCATGCCATGATTTAGCAACCATTCCCCAAAGGCTGTAATCCAAAGAACAGATTGCAAGATGCAGGACAGCAAAAAGAAATTATATTTGTATTTGTTGTTTACCTTTGGAATTAGTTTAACACAAATATTTAAACACATTCTGTATGAAGGAAGTGTCACCTTCTACTTGTTTATCTATTTTGAGAACAAATATGTTTCAGTAAACTTGCATTGAAGCACATGTTTTCATCTAGGACTCTACTGTCTTCAAATAAATTTTTTGTGGAAAAAATAGAAATAAATTAAAACAGCAGAGTTAATTGAAAAGAACGTACATAGTAAATGCCCACTTTATTTAAAATATCTATTAAGTATATGAAAAGTCACAAAAAAAGTAAAATAAAATATTAGTATTGCTCTTGGGGTGTCCTGTGCAGGGCCAGGAGTTGGACTTGATGATGCCAATGGGTCCCTTCCAACTCAGCATATTCTATGATTCTATACATATGTTCTCACTTTAGAAGCAAATGCAAGAATTATCTGGCAAAGGTTTCCAGCACTCCTTACTGCCAGGCAGAAATTTGGTAGTTTCAGAAAAATCATGTCAGGGCTTCATTCAAGATACCAATCAAACTCTTACCTGTCTTGACTTTTGAGTGATTTTATGACAGTCTCCCTGACAGAGTCCCCAGATGAGAGAAGATGATGAAATGCTGAAGAGCCAATGTGACACTGTAAAAAGATGCATACAGCCAAAGGCAGCAGTACTAAGCCCTAGTTCTTGGGAGTCCTGGATCCAAATCGTTATATTGCCTTTGAAGTCACCAGATCTGGAAAGAGCCAGACTCACATTGTGCTCTTTTTAACTGCCTCCTTTATGGCAAGGCATTAGAGCACAACCACTTCCCTGCACAAGCAGAAGGGATTTCTGGGAGGGGGTGAGGGAATATGAAAGCTGAATTCTCAATATACTAACTGCAGGTGATGAATTTAAAGATAACATACCCAGATGCTATTAAGATTGCAGCAAATTGCATGAAGAATGCAACTTCTTGGTGCAACCAAAAATTTCCAGGAAAAAGGATCATCAGGTCACCGGTGAGAGGAATGAACTGAACTGTATTAAAATTGCAATGAAACTATACTAAAACAACAAGACTGAAATCACACCTTCAGCTAACCCAGGGCATTGTGTTAGAAGGCCAAGATGCTGAGAGCATGAGAAAGCAGAAATTTTCAAACAGTGATGAAGAGAAAAGAGTTCCATGTCACTTCCACTTAGACGGTTTAAATGATTGTGCTGGTTCAAAATAAAACCTAAAGAAATATTTTATCCACATCTAGCCACAGAATAGTAATTAAAAAAAATGAGTGATTAAGAAATCATTCCAGCTTCCTAGGTCTAAAAATATCCCCCTTCAGAAAAGGCTATCAGAAGGTCTTTCAAAGGACAGATCCAGACACTAACAAGACTCCTCTTATCCCTGGATTAAAAACAACTATATTCTGGGATATTAAACTAGCAACTTCCAGAAAGTTCAAAGGCAGGGCAGAGTTTAGAAGCCTTTTGAAGACAAATGGAGAAAAGTCCATTAAAGAGAAAAAAGGGGCTATTTCTATCAGAAATGGACTTTGAATCAAGTCCTAACTTGTCAAGATTTACAGTCAAAACATAGACAACTGAGTACAATTAGAAGACTTTTCAAAGAGACATAATCACAGTGAAAACTTTTCGCCCTTCCCAGAGCACAGCCCTTGTGTATGCTTGGTACAGCTGCCTCTATCTGCATTCTCTGCAACATTTTTCTGTGCAATAAAGTATGTATGTTGTTTGCAAGGAATTCTCAGAGATATATCAAACTGAAGCTCATACATAGGCATCTGAGCAGATTATGACAGTCTGAGTGCTCAAAATGCAGATTTCAACCCTGAGAGCAGGGATTCTTTTTGATTTGACCATATGCTCTGAGAAGTCTGACAATGTGTTCAAACACTCTCTCCATCACCAAACAGAAAATGACCACATATATCACTTCATAAGGGTTTGAATCAAGCTGATTTCCTCACGTGCAGTGGCAAAATGTGGTCAGAACCACAAGGTCCTCTTGATACTGTTTCAAACTCTTGAAGAAATTTCCATACAGTCTCATCATTCTGGCAGAATGGTTTGATTAAACAACTAGTCTTGCTTTGCCATCTAGGAGTATTTTCTTTACATGAATAACTGAGCTAATGACCCTCTGTACCATTTATTTCATTATCCAGAATTTGACAAAACAAACATTGACTCTGGCTGTTGTCCTAGACATTAGGGCATGATTGCTTAAAGTTAATCTATTTTCTTTTCCAGAAGGTTGATTCTCAACTCATCGGTCAGTGCAGTGCAGAATAGGGCCAAGTTAAATGACAGGTCATTTCCATAACAAATGGAATGGAAGATATGAAAAGGACATTGTCAATCCACCTGAACTCCAACACACACCTTAAAGGAAGATAAATTCATTGTAAGTGACTGGACTGAGACTGAATTCCTGAATTCAGAACAAACAAGTAATAATCTCCCTGAACTGTGGAGGTGGTCACCATCCTGATACTCAGTTACAGGTCCAGTTCCTGGTAAGAGTCCATACAGACTGCATTTTTGGCTAATTTTGATTAATTATGTACACAGCCAGGAATCTGAGTTCACCCAGGAAATTAAGAGGATAATGATGCTTTCAAAATATATTCAAGTGCATGGTATGCAAAACTGCAGGCTTCCATAGTGAGAATTGAAAGCATTGGAAAGGCTGAGCCCCTTCTGCATCCCTGTAATCACTATCCCCATCTCACCCCTACACCTTTCAGGATCACAGAGCTGCTCTCGCTGGCAACATTACTGCAGCAAACCCCTGCTTTGACTGGAGTGGGGCCACATTTCTAACACATGCGAAATGACTTTGGCAGCTATTCAGCTTATAGTGTTAGGAAAACGAGGCAGCTCTGCCACTGGAAATATTAAAGGGCCAGTCATATGTAAGCTCATAAATATTCTATCTGTTCAGCATGTTGTGGTAAGACTGGCTTACCTCTGACAGTGTCAGTTTGAGAGAAGTGTACTTTGAGTGTACCCATCACCTACGCAGCAAGACTGAGGGGTCATGTAGCCCACAGAAAGCTGAGCAGGAGGAAGAAAATTCCTTTTTACAAAAAAAGTCTTTCATAAATAGGGAAGCAGTAAATGGTTTTCCATGTTTGCTGCAGACAGGCAAGACTAATATGTTTAAATTGCTCAGGGACATGGTGCAGATTTTAGTGGCTCCAAGCTCAGTACTGGCAAGAAGCTGAAAATTCCTGCTCTTGCTCTTGCCCACAGCATTTCTCAGGCATTGTCTCCTCTTGTTCCTGCCCTCCTCTTTGCAGGACTGGGAACAAGCTCCAAGGAAATGCTGAAGAGAGTAGAAAAGTGAGGTACTTGTGTTTTTACTCTGAGGCCCAAAAAGCACCACAAGATCTCAGCAGGAGCAGTGCAGTGGCTCCTGAGGAAGGATTTGGCCTGGATCACTTGCCTCCCTGAAAACCCACCCAATGCTTCCTTCTCCATGTCCAGGTATTAAGTGGAGAAACAGGTCGTGTCCCCTTTGCAAGTGCCTGTTATCTTCATCATAAAGAGACGGACATTGTGTTGGTTTTTTCCAGAGGAGCCCATCTTGCACCAGAGAGATTGCTCTCAGGGTCTTTCCCTCCAACACAGGCAGAGTTCTTAAGGTCTGCCCTTGTCTCAACTGAGGCGAGCAGCTCCAATAGGAAAGGGAGTGGAAGCAAAGTGCTTCTGTCCTCTTGCATGCCCAGGAATTGAGTAAACACAGTGCAGGGTGAACAGGGATAGAGCTTGGGATCTTTGGAACATCAGTAACACAGTCTAGGCTGCATGGCACAAGTTTCCAGAATAGGAGGCTTAGGGTAATTTTAAGACAAGCTCTCTGAATTGAAGTAGTTCGGTGTTGGAACTATTTGCCTAGGGAGATGAAACATAGAAGGTACTAAGAATAAGATTAGACCAGCATCAGTCACAAATTACTTAGGTCTAGCAGATCTTATTTTCAAGCAGAAGTGCAATCCCAATAACTTCTTAAGATCCTTTACAAGTCTACTTTCTATTATTATTTTTCAGAACTGAATGGGGCATAAGCAAGCATATTCCTCAGGAGATTCTAGAGGATTCCATGGAATAGGATTCCATGGAATTCACTAGCTATGTCTGGCAGTGTCACATGTGCAGCATGTCCCATAAAAGATACCACATTCCACCATATTGCTGAAAAAACCCCACAGCACTCACATCAGTGAGTTCTGTGTCGTCTGGACTTTCTAAGCAACTGGGTATTTTAGAACGTAGTAACAGTCCCTGGTAACGCTACCTGTGTGTAAATGATAACAGCCACATGAAAGTATTAATGTATTATGGCTAAGCAACAACTACTTAATGGCTCTGTACATTCCTTGATGTCGCTTATTCAGAAGTTCATTAACCCTAACAAGACTCATATTAAGATTTTCACTGGCATTATTAAGCTAACAGGACAATAGACTCTGTGGTGTACATGGTCCTAACACCCTTGCCAATAAAGACGGGTTGTGAGGGAGAGGGGTTTCTTGTGGATAGAAACATTCCTTTAAAAAAATGAATTTGGATATTTCTTTAGAATTTTAAAGGAGACATAATTGTCACTTTTTCAACCCCACACTGAAAAATCAAATTGCCATAATTATTTGAGCTTAAGGTGTACAGAACTCTACATTTCAGACAAAAGGCTACCCTGACACAAATTAATTCCAAAATCTCCATTTTACAGAATAGCTTTTAGTACTAAGTGATGATGTGACACAAATTTTAATATGCCCTCTTAGTGATAACCTACTCTTTACATTGTTGCTGCATAGCTTTTGAGTAATGCAGTGCCATCAAAATGTCAGAGCAGGGCATATGATTGGCATTTTCTCATATATTTCTGAACATCTGCATATACATGCACGAACTAAACTTGAGCTATAAAACTGGGACCTAAAGGTGGGAATACTTGGAACTAACTTAGGTTTTTCTTTATATGGATCAGCTATTGCATCATTTATGCTGGTCAGCTGCTCCTTGGGACCCAACTGTGGAGTTTTGGGTTAGATATTAGATAAACAATCTTCACCCAGAGGGTGGCTGGGCTCTGGAACAGGTTCCCCAGAGATGCGGTCACAGCACCAAGCCTGATAGAGCTCAAGAAGAGTGTGGACAGTGCGCTCAGGCACATGGTGTGACTCTTGGGGATGGTGCTGTTCAGGGCCAGGAGTTGGACTCGATGATCCTTGTGGGTCCCTTCCAACTCAGCATATTCTGTGATTCTGTGATTCTGTGAACTGAGGAGACAATGAGAACTTCTCTTAAGGGCTAGGAAAGCTAGTTAGGAATCAAGCATGTGGATGCTCCTTGATTGTCCCTATGCTCTTGTCTGAGACCTATCTAGCTCATGAACACTGGCATCCAGTTCTGGCATGTCAAAATGAAATACCAGGACATAAAAGTCATTCTGTTTAATGAGTACTCATAGGGAGTCAAATCAAATGGAATAGTTTGGGAGGAATGCTGTCCCAAACTCTACAATTCTGGTATAGATCAGTGGAGCAAAGGTGTCTAAGTCAGAGAAGAAGAATATATTATACATTGCAAAAGCAAGAAGTTGTGATGAACAAGAAAGACTTTGCAGTGTGATGGTGGCAGCAAGAGTGCAACCTCTCCATCTCCTAAGACTGTGAATGCTCTGCCACTTGCTTGCCTGGTTGAGAGGACCAAAAGAATATATCCCACATTTTCAGGGATCAAAAAGAAGTTGCCTGAATATTTATGCAGAGTCCCGTGACCTGTATTGTGCTACAGTGAGACCCACTATGTAGTAAATCAGTGGCAAGCCTGGTTTCCAAGGAAAGCTCTATTTTGTCATCACAACCTGAAGAGCTCTGTTCATTGCAAGTCAGTTACTACTGCCAAACCTATTTTATGTGTGGCCAACACCACAATGTTTAGTGATTCTTTTCTACAAATGCTTGTCCAAATACTTGAATCTGCACAGAATACCTGAAATTAATGGAGAGGTACCATCTAATATGCCTCTGGGAAAATTGCTTTCCTGAAATGAAATAAATTTATATTATGTTCCAGACATAAAACCACCAGAAATTTTACCCACCTCCTGCAAACTCTTCACAAAGGACTAAATTAAGCTTCTGTGGAAAAGCTAGAGGACTGTAAAATATATCAGCTATGTGCAAACTTCTCAGACCATAGAGGTGAGCACGAGTAGTAGTACACAAATGCTGATAAATTTATTTTTCTGAAGATTTATTGTACACAGCTCATCAGGAAAAGATGCAAGCTCTTTTGCACTTTCAAACTTATATTCTTCCAGGCGGATTGTAAATCCACATTAGCAGGACCGTAGGCCCCTACAGCATCTTTGTTACATACATATAAATGGACAATAAGTGTCAACAGTCAGACACTTTCAGAAGTGATAAGCAAGGCCACAAAAAGAATACATGCTCAACTTGACCATCCTATTATTAAAAAAGTAAACACCATAAATATCATTCAAAATATGGTTTTCTACTTAACTTCTAAGATTTGCCGTTTAGAGGAATTATTTAGAGGATTAATTTATTATGAATCAAATTTTTCTCCATGAGTTCATGGTATGCAAACAAAGGCGGTCACAGTGGGTAAGGCAAAGGGTGAGGCAATATTCACCCACCACTCAGTGCTACCTGGTGTGGTACATTCCCATGATAAAGACATTACAAAGAAAGCACCCTAGAAACATCACTGTCACGGTGGGCTTTGGCTATGACCTGCTTACAAATAACATAAGGTGAGATTCATGCTTAATCACATGGTTTGGTAATCCAAAATATTAGAGAAAGATAGTACAAGAAGTGTCTAAAATGACCATGCAATGCATGAAGCTAAAACTCATTACTGTGAAATACTGAGCCTCAAAATAATAATGAATTTTATGACCAAAAGACAGCTATAAGTGAATTACAAGTCACTAGAGAAGGAAATCTTTACTGCGCATAAATATATTCTTATATATCTTAATTTTAGCGACATGTTTTCTCAAATGAAGGATTTGAAAATATAGCTATGATTTTTAAGTCTTGAAAAAAAATTTGAAACTGCTTTTTTCACCACTAGCTATTTTACTGCTTCTTTTAGCCCCTAAATAGCAAACCTTATCAACAATGTTGTCATTTCATTGCCATAAAAAGAGAACAATCCAGTTCTTAACACCATTTTGTTAAGACCAATATATTCTACAAACTAAGTTAGGCAGAATATAATATCTAGACAAAAAAATTGCAGCTGAATGAGTGCAATTGTAAATAAATCTGAGCTGAGATTGGACAAAGTGAAGACTACATACTAATAAAATGGGTTTGGTTAGATTTTCATAACAAGAAGTGATGAATGACTTTTCACTGTTGTGGTTGGATTTTTTAAGCTTAGAGATATCTGAATACAAACATTCTTCATTGACATTTCTGTGCTTAACTGGCTGTGCAGCATTTGGACACAAGCATCTGAGGAATTCAGGGATAAGTTCTGACCGATTCTTGTTAAGACTGATACCACCATTGTTTGATGGTAGCATTATCAGTAAAGTAAAAACAGGACTCTAGAAAGGTGGCTTTCCTGCTCTGCAAAAATGTTTAAAATATATATGAAAAAGAAACGCTCCATCTAAATCCACTAGATGAAAAATAGGACCAAGAATTAACAAGAGATCAGAACCAAATCTGTACATAATGTTAGAAGACGGTAACTTTACAGAACAGAAGCACACGATACCAAATAAAGGGTTGTGATAAAATTAGCTGCAGAAGGTAAGGGTGTTATGCTAAGCTGTTAGATATGCTGATAGATATTGTCAATTCGTTTTATCAATGTAGTCAATTCCAAGATCAGAATATTCTATTTTGAGCCTGGTCTAATGGAAAATAAAATCTAAATTGTTCTTGTTTTCAACTTTTTCCCCAAGTGAGGAGATACAGGGACAAGAGCTGAGGCCTGAAAGCAAAGAACAAGACTTTTGCTGCCTTGCTAGAGGTCCTTTCCACGCAACTCTAGGGAAGACATGGGTGTTTTAAGCAGTGGAATAAAGCAAATGGCACTCCTATCTTCAGTAAAGGTAAAATAAAAGAACTATGAACCAGTCATCCTGACTTTGATCCCTGGGAAGGTGATGGAGCAAATAACTCTGGAAACTGTTTCCAAACATATTAAAAGCAAAAAAGTGATGGGATAGCCAGCATGGGTCTGTGGAGGAGAAATTATGCTTGAGCAACCCGACAGGCTTCTATGACTGACCAACTGGCTTGGTGGATGGGCAGAGAGCAGTGGATGTTGTTTATCTCAACTTCAACCAGGCTTTCAACACTGCCTCCCTTCCACAGCATTCTCACAGACAAATGCTCACAGAAGTGCAGGCTGGCTAGGTGGGAACACTGAACTGCCTGGCCTAAAGGTTTGTAGTCAGTGGCACAAAATCACCTGAAAGCCAATCAGTAGTGGTGTACCCAGGGATTGATACTGCCACCAGTACCATTTAACATCTCCACTAGTGGCCTGGGCAACAGCACCGAGCACACCTTGTGACAGTTTACAGACATCATGAACTTAGGAGGAGTGCTTGATACACCACATGGTTGTCTGACTGTTTAGGTGGTGTGGCTGAACAGGCTGAACAAAATGGCAAACAGGAATTTCAAGAATTTCAACAAGGACTTTGTGAAGTCTTGTGCCTGAGGACAAAAACACCCATGCACCAGTGCAGGCTGGGGGCTGGCTTCTGAAAACAGCTTTTCAGAAAGATTTAAGCCTTGGTGGATACCAAGCTGAACATGAGCCAGCAATGCACTATTGCAGCAATTAAAGCCAACAGCCTGCCAGGCTGCATTAAAATGAATGTCACCAGCAGGTCAAGGGTGGGATTCTTCTCCTCAGCACTGGAGAGCCACATCCAGAGTGCTGGACTCTGCAGTATAAGAGGAACACGGATGTACTAGAGCAAGCAAAAGGTCAGGAATGTGCTTAGTAACTTGGAGCATGTGAGCTACGTGGAGAGGCTGAGAAACCTGGGATAGTTAAACCTGGAAAAGAGAAGGCTCAGGGGAATCTTATCAATGTATAAATACCTGATGGAGAGGAGTAAAGAACATAGAGCCAGACACTTCTCAGTATCACCCTGGGAAGGATAAGAAGTAATTGCCACAAAATGAAATACAGGAAATTAATTCTGTTTAGATGTAAGAAAAAGCTTTTTTACTGTGAGAGTGGTCAAACACTTGCATGAACTGCCAAGAGAGATTGTGGAGTCTCCAAACTTGCGGATGTTCAAAACCTGAATGGACTCAGCCCTGGGCTCAAGGTGACCCTGCTCCAGGGGTTGGACTAGATGAGCTCAGAAAGTTTTTGTCCATCTGAACAACTCTGATTCTGATACATAGTGTGTAGTAAAGTAAGAGAGACATCTTCCCTCCACAAAGGTTCAGGCAGATATTAGAGCAAACATAATCTTTTATAAAAAAAGTCATTTAATCTTATGTGCGATAACGTGATCATTGTGGCCTTAATGCAGCAGTAGTTGAGAGATGACACTGCTGGACTGAGCCATTACATTTAAAATTGTTTGAGATCTGACTCTTTGGAAGTCTCAGAGAATTCATATCCCAATTAGTGCTTTGCATATCTTTAGTGGTAAGATTTTTGTAGTGTTACTTAATTTTTATTTGCCATTAGAATGAGAACAAGTTTTTGAAAAAAGCATCCACAAATCTGAGTGGATATTGTATTCCTGTTAGTGAAAAAGTGGTCTACAGTAACCGTATCTTTATGGAACTACCTCATCTACTACAGGACTAGCACTACTTGCAATGGAAACACAAGCACTGGCATGTGACTGGTGATGTTGGTCCCACAAAAACTTGCTTTAGCAATTTCTGCACTAAGGAAATGTGACCAGAGATGTTCTATAGGTTGACATTCATGCTTTTCCCTGACTGCCTTTCTGCATTTCACAAATTTTACCTATTATTGTCACTTAATGTTAAGGACACAAGCCACCCATATAAATAACCCACCTATTTCTGCATGACTGTTACCCTTTGCACCCAAATTTTGAAGAAAGCCAGTGTATTTGTCAGCATGACTCTCCCTCAGTGTTCCATTTCATACTTCTGGTAGAGAACCAGAGGCAGAATCCAGACTCTTAGTGCCTAATGCTGCCATCTAGCTAATAGCTACTGCCCACAGCAGGAGGAATTCCACCTTCTGAGAGCTTATTCACTAGGAAGAGAACTGACAGCTTTATAGATTCTTTCCTAAATGTGGAGTACTGGACACTTTGAAATATTGATTATGGACTGGAGTCCTTCACCACTCTAAACTCAGCCCAGTTCATACAGTGAGAACCAGGTTGGCCACCTGAGTTTGTTGAGTTTCCATGCAGGGCTTTGAAAACTCTCCACTGCTAATGAGCAGGGCCCGGAGCAGTGTGTGCACAGCCTCGGCTGCCATTGTTTTAGAGCAGCATACACAGTCATGGTCTTTCTGTGAGCCAGTCCAGCCCTCCAGCCTTTGTCCTCCTGGCTCCTGATACTTCCCTGTTCAGTAGTTCCCTTGTCCTCCCTGGTACCAGCACCATCACGTCTGGGCGTGCAGGGAGTGAGAGAAGGACTTGTTGATCCACATGAAATCTGATGTCCCTTCCCTCCACAGGCCTGTCTTTCCAGGGGACCCTGATCAGAGTCCAGAAATTTGGCTTTCACATGGTGAAGCCTTTTTTGTTTAATTTTAGAGAGTGCTAGTGGTAGGCTTTCGTATGCTTATCACAGCCTTAACCGTGACGACAACCACTGTGGCTATGAACCTGCCTGCATCCTCAGACAGTCTGGAAAAACGATTTCAGAGAGATGTGAAGTGCCTATTTCTGGCTGCAAGCTCTCAACAGAAGTAACCTGCGAGCATGTACACTTCCGCATCGGCCCACCCCCCACCTCAGAAAGGTACGGTTTCGGTGGCTTCCTTTTCTGGGGCCATTTGAGATACTACTCACTCCCCCCGGACCCCCCCGCTCTTCCCTTCCAGCAGGGAGTCCCGCCGTGTGTCCGAGCCTGCTGGCGAGCGGCGGGCGCGCTTCCCAAGCTGGCCGCGCTGCCCGGGACGCGGGGCAGGGAGCACCGCACCGGCCGCTGCCAGTGCCGGCAGGGCCCGAGCGGAGCAGCGCTGCTGAGCGCGGGAGCCCCGGCCAGCAGCTGCCCCTGTCGTTGGGAGCAGGGCAGCGTAACGGAGCCGTGCGGAGCCGAGCCGCGCAGCGGGCTGCGGTAGCAGGTGCGGTGTTGTGTCAGGTACAGCGCCGTCCCGCCCGACCCCGTCCCGGGCACTCGCGGGCCGGTGCCCTTGCCGGGGCGGGCGGACGATGTTAGCCCGGCCCCGGTCCCGCCTCTGCCTTCGCCGGGAGCCGCTCGGAGCAATTCCCACGGCAACCCAGGCTCGACCCCCTTCCCAAACCCCGCCTCTCCTCTCCGCCCTGCCGCTCCCGCCCGGCGGCCGCTGCCGGTCGGAAACAGTGCCTGTGTAAACTCGACGTGTCCGGAAAGGTGCGCGCCACTCCCCGCCTTGCTCCGTGCCTGGCCACGGGGCGCGCCCGCCGAGCGCGATGCTGGACCCTTCCTCCAGCGAGGAGGAGTCCGATGAGCTGCTGGAAGAGGAGCGGCGGGACGTGCTGGTGGCGGCGGGCGGCGCCTCTCCGCGCTCGCTGCCGCCGGCGCCCCGGGACTCGCGGGGCAGGGAGGCCGGGGCGGCACGGGCAGCCAGCCCCAGCCCCTCTGTGCTGAGCGAGGGCCGGGAGGAGCAGGAGCGCTTGCAGCGAGAGGAGCGGGAGAAGCGGCTGCGGCTGCAGCTCTACGTGTTCATCGCGAGGTGCATCGCGCACCCCTTCAACGCCAAGCAGCCCACGGACATGGCCCGCCGGCAGCAGAAGGTGAGCCCTCGCCTCCCCGCTCCCCTGCCCCGCCGTGCGCGCTCTCCCCCCGCGGGCCATCCCGCGCCCGCCCGCTAGCCAGTGCCGCGCTGCCGCCGCCGTCGCGCTCCGGCCCGCAACAGGTTGAGCGGGGCCGCGGGCACCGGCCGGGCACGGCGCGGGGAGCGCCGGCGGCATCGCGGGCGCTGCGGGAGAGGCTGCTGCAGGGCTGGGCGTCAGCGCGCCTTGTCCAGAACAGAGCCTGTATCTAGAAATCCATCCGTTATCAGGGGTGAAGTCGTTTAAGTTTTTAGAGTTGCGCTTGAAGTCGCCGTGCGAAGGGCACAGGAGCGCAGGGAGCGGGCGCGGGGACGCTGGGGCCCCGGTGGAGGATACGTTCCTGCTTTTCGGCGCTGCCTGATAGATGGAGTTAAACCTCCCAGAGGTGCTTTCCTCGAGGCGCGTTCTGACCGTCTGTACCCAACCCAAGCAAATTAAGCCATAAAACACAGGTGAACGAGAAAACTATTTTATATCATGAATTATTAAGTGCTTTCTCTTTGTACATAGAAACAATCAACATGCGTGTTTGTGGTGAGAATGACCTTCTAATGAAGGTTGACCAAAATTATTCTCTGTGTCTTGTACGTCAAAGACAAGCTCTTGAGAAGTGGCAGGTGCGTGGTAGGTATTTATGCTTATTCTCTCTTACTTTTGAGCTGTTGAATAGGTAGAATTCTTGAAGTTTTGGGACAAGGCACTGCATTTCCAGATAACTACTTAAAAGCTCAGTTCTTGAAATGTTTAGTCTAAAAAAGTTATATTTTTTTTACTTTCAGTTCTGTAAACAAACAAACTAATCCAAATCAAAACGGAAAGGAAATAAGCAAAATCCCCCATTCCAGGTCACTTTCCAGAAGGATAGTGATAGGACACAATGAATAATTCTGTTCCACTTGGCTTTTTATGATCTTGATATTTGCATTTCTCTAAGGGTTTGTAAAATCCAGTACTAAATGTTTTGGGGTGTCTGAAGTATGTCTGCTATAGGTAATTGTGCTTAGTGAATTCTCAGACAACTTAATGTGGCAATATGGTGGTAATGATATGATTGTTCCTGGAAGATACTTCTGGTTTTAGTAAGTGTTAGGTACTTAAACTATGGAGCTTGTATAGAGACATCTTGTAGGCAGAAAACCAAAGAAAATCTGAAATGAAAATTTTCACCGCACTGGAAATTCCCTACCCCAACACAGAATCATCATAGAAACAGTATTTTGAAGAGATATCTGGAGGCCCTCTAAGTGTGACTTCCCACTGGACAAAGCCAAAGCAGACTTGATGTAGTGTTGATATCAATCTAGGTTCAAGCAGGAGCCTCAGAAACCTCCAGAGGTGAGATCCCACAGCCCGTCTGTGTGACCTGCTTTATTGCTGCATTGCCTTCTTCTTGATTAAATTTTCCTAATCAGCTTCCAAGTTGTAGCTTGTGGCCATCAATTGCAGAAGATACTGAGCATTTAGAAGTTATCATTGATCTAAGTCACTCAGTATAGGAACTGTTTTAAAAATAACTACTGTATTAATTATTTTTATTAATAAAATGTATGAAAAGAGATTACTGATGTGCAGCAAATGCAGAAATAAAACTGTTGAGGATTTAATATATGAGCAATGAACAGACTGATTGACAAAATTGACTGGATGCCTAAAATTAAATGTTGCTTTTGATAATTACTATTTTTAAGTGAACTCTGTCTTTTAGGTTAATTACTGTATGTACAAGAGACTTTTGTCATATTTAGGAATTTAGCTGCAGAACAAGGAGGACTTGTCTTTAACTGATCAGGAAATACTGTTTTTAAATAAGACATAACACACAAAAAGTTCTTTCTAGGAGTTGCACTGGTATCTAGCAGTAATGAAAAACACATAACCATCCTTCTGCTTATTTGATAATTTTGTATATATTACCCAGTGAATTACTGAATGTGGGGTAACACAACTGGTCCTGAGTTTTGAGAGTTCAGAAAACCTACTTTGATAGTTTGGGATTGCTGACAGATGTACGAAGGAGCTGTCTTTTATGTCTAATTTCTGTACTCTATGCTGCGTGGTGTCCCCATGTCAGCTTTGGGAATGAGAATACAACCATCTGTCTTACACTATGTCCTGAAGGAAGACACTTCTGGATATGTGATAGCCGGTCTGGAGGAGACCTTATCAATGTATATAAGTATCTGAAGGGAGCGTGTCAAGAGGATGCTCTCTTAGTGGTGCAAAGCAGTAAGGCAAGAGACAACAGGCAGAAACTGATGCACAAGAAGTTGCACCTGAGTATGAGGAAGAACTTCTTTACTGGAGTATGAGGAAGAACTTCTTTGCTGTGCAGGTGACTGCACACAGGAACAGGTTGCCCAGAGAGGGTGTGTAGTCTCCTTCACTGGAGATATTCTAGAACTGTCTGGACACAATCCAGTGCCATGTGCTCTGGGATGACCCTGCCTGAGCAGGGAGGCTGGACCAGATGAGCCACTATGGTCCCTTCCAACCTGGCCCATTCTGTGATTCTGTGACTCCTATCCTATAGAATAAAAATCTATCTTATTTCTTGAATCTTTTTTCTCTCTGCCAAGATAGGATACAGATATGGACCATTCCTCAACCTCTTGCTCTTTTGCATTACTTCTGACTTGTGTGATGTGGCTGACTGTCCATTGCAAGCTGGACTGAGGTTCCTTACCTGTGTTATTTAACTGGAGCTGTTAGCTACTGCATGCCCTGTCCATCATCAGTGATCCAAGGTAAGGTTTTGAACCAGAACCTGTGATGCTCTGTGGTTCCAGCCCTCTGCCTGTTTCTGCTTGTGCACTCCTTGTAATGCTTTTGCACCAGCAGTCTTTCTGATAACCTAAGAATAGTATCCACCCTGCTTAAGAGCAGAAGTAATTTGTTCTTTCTGCCAGTTCATTTGGCATATTGCTGAGCAAATATTGCAGAATGCAGTTTCCTTCCTTTTTAATGTGGAACATATTATCCAGTAAGGGAATGAGATGGAATTCATATATCAAATATCTTCAACTGCATTGTGCTACCAGTAAGGAAATGGGTTACAATATGGCTGGCTTCTTATGTTCTTGCTTTAGTATCAGATTAAAATGTACTATATGGTATCTTGAAACCACCATACTTAATGGACTGTGTTATACTAATTAAAGAATTTTGAATGCAGGCAGTGTTTCACTCTGCTGTTGTCCTTTGTTCTTCCTTCTTTCTTCTTGCTAAGTAAAATTAGCTCTGCTGTGTTGTAATAGATAAGATTAACTAAAAAAGAAAATCAAACTTAGAGAAAAAAAAACCTAACTACCAAAATTCACCAGAGTCCATCAATTCCACTAACTTGTTTTTAATGAAAAATGCAATGTAATTTAGCCCTGGTTTAGCTGAATCACATACTTTTGTAATATGGCTACTTTTTTTTTTTAATAAATAATTTGTAGGATATATGATACAAATACTCTTTTTTAACTATTCAGAGTTAACTGATGACCTATTGTTACATACTACCTGACTTTGGTTGCTGTTAGATTTTTGATAGAGAAGGGGGGATAAGCAAACATTTGATGTGTGGAACTAAAGCATGATGTGATTTTTCAAGGTGGGGTAGCAGATCCTGATGAACATAGAGTTAGCTCTAGAGAGTAGAGCTAGTATCTATTTAGTAACATATTTTCAACAGATATTTATGGACATTTAGTCATGTATTTTCCAACTTGTAGAGAAATATTGATGCAGCAATGCATTACATATTGTCCTTTTATAAAGCGAGGTTTGTCTGTCTCTGGTTTAAAGAGACTGTCACTTTTTTGTAGTTACCACCTTTTTATGAGTCCACTTGAAAGTATTTCACCATTTTTCACTTCTGCCTCTTCTCTCCTCTTTGTTTCTAGTCACAACAAAAGAGAAGAAAATCATTAACTAATCCCATTCCTCTTTCCTCTGTTTCCTACCCAACCCAAACCAAACCTCAAACCAGCAGATTGAATTTGTCCGTAGAATGAGATTTAGGTAGTGAAAGAAATGCACTTGTGACTGTCCTCCATCAAGGGAAAGTTGTGCATGTATCATATACTGAGGCAGTGATTAGATGGTGACCCCGGTAACTGCTGTTTATACTAATCAGTTTATACTAATCATACACTTGTATGTATCTACCCAGTTTTACTCAGGGAGTGTGTGCCAAAGGCAGATTCTATATCTGGGAGATGAATCAGAGTTAAAGTTCCTGGGGAAGAAAGGTACAGTGAAATGCTACAATTAACTAGCAAAAAAAAGCTGTTCTTCCTGTGTTTTTCTTTCTCAACATTTTAAAATTTACTCTAGAAATCAAGTGGCCACACAGAAATCCAAGACTGAAGGAGAAGTAGTACTCCTAGTCTAAACAAGATTTCGTAATGCATGAAAGGCTTAGTATATCAAAGCTGATAATTCAGGTTTTGCTTTCATAGGTAATAAGTAGCTGAAGTAATTGATCTGGCCATGTAAAATTCACAACCATATGACTTTACTTCCTAAATACTTGATGACCTATTTTCTTTACATTCCTTCTCTCCTGTCCAGCTGCAAAATCACAAGTAGATAAAAAACTTTGACTTTTAGATAATTCTCAAAAATAGGAGCAGTAATAATCAATAGTTTATTTTCATCTGAATTTCGTGAGTTCATTCTTTCCTGTTTGTTGGACTTCACCTCTAAAGGAGAGGTTTATAATGATAGATGTCCACTAAATAACACTGTCAGAAAAATGCTGGTTATGGGGAGAGACTTCAGTCTCTGGATTGCCGTTTTATTCTCAATGTTTTTATTTCTCCTCTCTCAAGCCCTACATTTCCTTACTTTTGAGCTGGTGAGGTGTATCTATTGGTTAAGCGTGTTTTGGGAAAGAAAAGTTGTCTTGGCTTCTGAGCCTGCTTTGTAAGATGTTGCTTTCTGCACTGCTAAGGTAGAAAGGAGAGTACAGCCAAAGCCCTTTTTTTTAGAAACTCTCTGGACACATTTCATAGAAAGAGCTTAGCTATAAAACTTAGTTGTCTGGTCAAGATTCTGCTAAAGAGCTTTCTAGGAACATGTCTTCCAATGCTACCTTCTTGTTTCCTTTGCAAATTTCAATTTTTTTGTGTAATTTTAAATCAAGTTTATTTACCTTATTTTTCCCCATAACACCTTGTCATGATGCTCTAAGCTGTATATAGTGTTTATTTTTAGTCCAGTGGGTTTAGAGGGTTCTGGTAAATCCTGTCAAAGCCAATGATATGGTGGCCTGCAGAGCTGTCTACATGTTGAGACAAGATTATTCACAAATAGATCTTTTTACCCCTCTCAGAACAGATTCTTTGGGGAAGAAGTTGGTTTTGCCTGCAGTGAGAAAGTTGCTCACTGTGGGCACTTGAATCAGCCGTGGCTGAACAAATACTGAAGGGTGATGAGAGAAGTAGAGACTTGTAGTAACCAGCACCGCTTCAGCACCGGCAATCCATCAGAGTTTTGTTTTAATCTTAAATTCTTCTGCTGGCTGGCCAGCTCAGCATTGATCAGTGTGGCTTGGCCAAAAGCTGGCAATGTGCTGGGAAAACCAAATACTGGTACGCAGCTGTGTAATGAAGTGAATGTGTGTGGACAGTCTGATAACATAGTCTACTATTGATGCCTTTTCGGGCCCCTAAAGAATAAAGAGCTGGACAAGGGTAGGTGATAAAATACAGTTACCTTTAATGAAGGGCCCTCGTGGTGCACAACTCACCAGGAATGTCTGCCGAAGATGCACACGTGACATAGAACAAGTACCATTTTCATAAGTTTAACAAATAGCAAAACTAACTAAAATCTCCGATGAGGAACACAGATGATGAAGTAGTTGACATGAACCTCCAATTAGCTCGACAGCATGTGTTATGAGGAAGTTTTCAGAAAGGTATTTCATTGTTTTGAGAAAAAGTCTCTCGGGAAGGTGTTAGTTGTGTCTCCACCAGTTGTTATGTGAAAATGTCTCTAGAAGACACCTGTTGTTTATGAGAGAATATATTGGGATGGTGTCTTGTTCTTGGTTCCCAGAAGAGACTTAGACCAGGCATGGCCCTCAGGAATCTGTTTACTTAAAAGGAAAAGTACTGAGGGCCTGAAGTTAAGAAACTATAACTATATAGTAACATATGAATATATATATAGACATATGAAGAATAAAAGCAAAAATCTCTTAGGCATCACTATGATGAAAAATTCTTCACTCTCTTTTTCTTGCTTGTTTTGTTTTTCCTGCCTATTTACCTATACTTGCCCTTGAAATTTGATTATTTTTTAGTTACTATTATTTGATGGGGCAATTTTAATATTTTCTTATGAATGAGCGACCTCACATTGTTTCTTTTGTTCTGTCACCCACACAGTTTGACAAATGTGGTAACTCCTGGCAAATACCCCATTTAAAGTGCCTGAGAAAGAACTAGTTATTCATTTTTTCTACTGGGGAGCTGACAGGAAGAGAGTTTGAAGGATCAGTTGACTGCCACCATCTCTGCAGGAGGAATTGGTTGGCTGGGCTGCCTTGCATTTCTCGCTCTTTGCAGTTGTTATTCTCACATTGTATTTTGTGTATCTGAACTGCTGAAATTGGTGACAGAGCAACAGAAATACCAAATCCGTTCATCTTGTCTTTAATACTTTCTCTGACATCATCTGTGAAATAGACTCATTGATGCCGTGGAATAACAAAGCTGGTGAAAATACTCTTTTCCCCACTCCTTTTCTGTATCTGGAGAGGGGCAATATATCAAAATATCAATTACCATGTACTGTCTTTAACTGTACAGTACTGCCAAAGCAGAAAATACTTGCTGGTTGCTAGTTGACTATTCATTGAACAGTGTATTTCTATAAAAGCAAACTTTCAATTTCCCCCTCTTGCTCCCCCATGCATACCTTTTGTCACCAGTTCTTGTTTGGGGGGCGCCTACTAACCAATTGTCTTTTCATTTTCATGTTGGTTATTAGAGTTTTTTTCTAGCTTTGTACCATTTCTTTGTTGTATAGGTGAATATCATCCTGAAGGTGCTTTTAGTATATATTGGTTTGCTTTTTTTAATGTACCTCTGTATTTGTGTTCTTGTGTTCTACTCTCCTGTTTTCCATGTTTCTTTCTTGGGTGTGGATGTCTCCTGCTTTGCTAGCTTAACATATCCCTGTCTCCTGCTGCTTCCCTTGCTAGAACTGGAAAGCTAATAGCTCAGGGACAAAACTTGCTTTATCAACCCAAGATGTATACTTAGAGGGAGATGGGATCGTGCATTTCTTCTAGGAAAGCGCTTGGCTCACCTCCTAACCTCTGCTCATTGAGGGATGTGTGTTGGGGTGCTAGTCTCTGTGCCTTGACTCTGGTCCTATATCTAGCTGTACAGAGTACGTTACTCTCTCTGACCAGGTGCCAGCCTCTAGGGTTTTTAAACTTTTAAATCTTGAAGTCAGTTTCCATACAGGGTTTTTTTGGCACATTAGCTGCAAACATGCCTCCTATATTTCTTTCCAGGTTACTCCTCTTGCTGCCAGCTGATGGCAGTGGCATGCACAGGTCTGGTACTCAGACTTCTTTGTGACTTCCAGCTATTGCCGTTCAGGACGGGAGGCAGGGAGAGGAACAGCATCTGCTGAAGTCCTGTTCGTTTGCCTAGTGCATATCTCCAGTGCCCACTTCTGCCTGGAAGTGCTGGCACTGAATTGAAAGCAGCCCAGTTCTTGTGCATTGCAGCTGATTCCCCCAGGTTTCAGAATAGCAGCTGTGAAAAGGCAGTTTTCAATTTGTTGCTGTGTGTGGGAAACTCTGAGCAGCAGGAGAGATGGAATGTTTGCGTGTCGGTACCAGGCTGCATCAGCTTAAGCTTTCATTTTGAAGGTTATTTTCTCAGCCATAAGCATTGAAGTCTTTTCATTTTGTATTTAAATTTTGCTAGAAGTTGATGGTACTTGCTCAATAGAATTTATTTCTGGTTCTTATTTATTTTGCAGTGAGGAGATAAAGCATATGCTTCTCTTCAAGTGTGATTAGTTGTATGCATGAGTTCAAGAATGTTCTTGAGTGTTTTTCCTGTGAGGAAGGGGAAAGCATTCATTAACAGCATTGTGAACAATGAACAGACCTACAGTGAGTACTTCTTTAACTACATGACCCGGTGAAGAAAAATTAGAAAAAGAGAAGGTGATTGTACAAGAATTTTTCTGCAACTCTGTTTCCATTTTTCTCTCCACCATTAATTATTCATTTATCTTCAATTGTTTTGTCTGTGGGGTTTTAGAAATAGAGCCTGGCAGCTTCTGTGTAATGGAAGTGCTGGAGGGGTGCTCTGAGTGATAGACAGACGAAAAAAAAATCCTTAGAATAGTACTTTGAGCAGACTTGTTTGGGCCGTAGATAAGGATGTGGAAGACAGGACAAAGCTTGGATGGGGTGTAAATGAGGTCTCTGAAGAGATGGTGTACATCTACAAAGATTAGAGGAGAAATAGAAATCAGTGATGGAGAGTTTCATGGACTGAGTTGAACGTGTTGAGAAAATATATGGAACTGAATTAATTTTAGAGTAGAGGAACTGTTCAGCAAGGACAGTGATAAACTTAAAGAGGAATGAATTTGTAGCAAAGAAATCCAATGGTTGTGAGAGTTGTGCTTTTCAGTATTAAACAGAAATGAAGGAGGAATATCTTTGGAATAAGCATTTTCAAGAAAGATACTGATCTAGGAAAAGGGATAAGGATTACACTGGAAAAGAAGTGAAGAGTCTCAGTATCCGTATCAGTGTAATACAGAATAGCATGGGCAAAGAACTGGTGAGAAACATGGTGTGCAGAAGTTGGACTCCATGAAAATTAGAGCAGTAGTATATAGAGCACTGGGGAGAACAGTGGTTCTTTCTGCAGAAAGTTGGAGTTGTTTTATATGTTTAGGTTTTTTATAATGGTGATTTCATGAGTTTTCTTTTTTAAAAAATATCCACCTTCAGGCAGTCTACACCAAATGTTTATCTTGCTGGCTTTTGCAGGGAAACATCCCCAGTTTGTGCCTATTTCTCATAAATTCCTTCATTTATTTCTACATTATGTATTCTGAGGCCTTGTAGCAAGGTTATTTCTTATTCAAAAGCGCTCTATGAATGTTTCTCCATCCAGCTGTTTAATACCTCAAATGCGCATTATAGCTAAAATATTAATATTGACCACTTGAATTTTATTTTTTTTTGGCCTCCTTATGGATGGAGCATAAGCGAAGAAAAAAAAAAAGAGGTTATTTGATATAGATCTGATATTAAATCATCTTAGACATCAGTTGTCCTTTGACTCGCTGTTCCTTCCTACAGTGTCATTAAAAGGCAGAGGATTTTTCAGTCTCTTACTAGTGGGGATTTAAGAGAAATAGTATTATGATTTGGAGATGGAAGTTAACAAACTCCATTAGAATCTTTTTTTTCCTTAGTAATGTACAGCTAGCTGTTGGAGTATTTGCCTGAATGGACACTTGGATTCAGCTTGTGGTAACTCCAAATGCAGTATCATTCTCATAACCACACACATGCTACACACAGTGGAGGTTCTGAGCATACTAGTACATGGCTATGAAGCAGTAGATGCATTTTAGCTTAAATACTCTGTCATACAAGTTCTGTCAGTCTTGTTTATATGAGTTTGGGTTTTTTTCAGCATACTTTGGCTCCCAAATTAATTTACTTAGAAACACCACTTGAGATTAAGGCCAGTTTTTGAAGTTGTCTTTCTCTGCCATCCAAGTTTTTAGGTACCCTTTTGCTTCCAGGCCTTTTTCTGTGATAATAAATGCTATAAAATGACTAGCTGTGTTTTGTGAATATAAGCCTTCTGTTTTACCACCTGGAGTATAAAAATCCAAGTATTCTGCAAAGGTAATCTGAGAATTACGAGATCCAGCAGCCTGTGCATACATGGATATATTTTGCTCATGTGTTGCTGAAAAGAAAATGTCATTCTTAACTGTGTAATATGAAGGTAATCTGTTTGCTGCAGATCAGTCACCAACTGGTTTCAGACTATGTGAGGGTTTTTGTGCGTAGGATGTACTTTAGGGACTTCGTTAGAGTCAGGTGAAGATTTGTTTGTCGCCTTTTTGCCCCCACCATCCACAGACTGGGGTGGGGTGTTTTTAAAACCTCTTTACTTTGTGAATCACAAGGAAGGACAGTGATATGCAGTGAACAGGGCTGGTGTTGTCTTTGCTTGACCCCTCCTCAAATATTCATTGGAGCAACTGGATTCCAACAGTCTTTCTGCTGCTTTAATATACCTTGCTGTCTGTAGATGAAAAACATCATGTAAGAATGAGAAGTATTATTAATTTAAAATAACAATAAAATTATTCAATTTATTACTAAACCACTAGCTGTTTTATGTGTTCTGGATATTTAAACTCTATTAGTTTATTAACACATTAATTGCTAACTACAGTTGTTAGTCAGAACTCAGTCTGCAATGGCCTTCAAGAGGTCGCAGAGGTGTGATAAAATCAGCAAACTGGTTAAAGCCTCCATACATTACCCTCTTGCTGTATTACAGTCTGTGTCTGTTACAAGTGCTCTTAATTATGCAGAGCAGCAGAAAAGGGAAGGAGACTGTATAGGCTGGCAAGATTCTGTTTCACTGTACAAATGCACTTTTATGGTGTCCCACTGCTTGCCAGTGTAGACGTGACTTCAGAGAGTCACAGAGGTTTAATATACAGCAACTAACAGAGAGTCAAGAGAGGTGGAACCTAAATGAGATAAATAGCACAACAGGGCAGTCTCCTTTCTGAGCCATTAAAGCAGGACAGAATATGCAATGAAAACATAAAAACAGCTGAAATAACAAAGTAATAAGAGTCTTGCTATGTCTGAAGTTAATTAGGAGCAACAAACTGCCCCTAATTACTGAAAGTGTGGGATCCTCAGCAAAGCTGCCTGGGATACTAATTAAAAGAACTGATTATAAGAAATCAAATGAATAATTAATGAATAAGAAATAATTTTCAAGAGTAACTTCAGAGAGCAAATAAAGTGCCCTTGGAAAATATTGTGACACCCTGAGCCATCCACTGAATCTAATCCTGCAGATAGACCTGAACTGATTTGCAAGTTTGCTGTGCTTATGCTTTCTAGTGCTAAGGCAG
This sequence comes from Atrichornis clamosus, assembly GCA_013400975.1. Lineage (NCBI taxonomy): Eukaryota > Metazoa > Chordata > Aves > Passeriformes > Menuridae > Atrichornis > Atrichornis clamosus. Next base: position 217,817 of record WBMZ01011886.1, read on the forward strand.
GGACTAATAGGGGCAGAATGACAGGTGAAATAGGAATAGTATTTCCATTTCAATATCAAATGCTCTCTTCAAGTTTTTTTTAATGTGTGACTTCGATAGAACCTGCTTATGAAAGATGCTGACATAGTGTATTTTGTTTTAATAGTTGACTTTGCAGTAGTCTGCTGCTCACAGATCTGAGAGAGGTCTTTAGTGCTTTCAGAGGGCCTCTGGGTAGCATCCTCTGTGTTGATTAGTAGCAACTGTTGGCTGTCAAGTGTATGGGCCACCAAATGGACTGTGATTTTTCTATGTTCTTGAAGAAACAGCAATATGGAAATTACATCTGACAGAAAATAATTGAAAGTTTAAAGATTTATCTTCTTCTCAAAAAAAAATCTAAGTCGATTAATAAGGTATTTTTAATCCTAAGCAGTTCTTTAAAGGGGCTAATCAGGGGTAGAGTTTTATCCAGGCATCTGTTTGGGTGTTCCTGCCTAATTGGGTGCTCCTTAATTTATACACTTGAAGTGTTTTAAATACCCCTAATCCTCAATGACACTGACACATTTATAGAAATTTAGATTAGGAAAAAATAAAAATAAATGCTTGGAAGCATCAAAGCCTAGGTGTAATCTCCTGTGCTGGTTCTAAGTCTCTGCTGGAGGCCGAGGGTGGAGGCTGCAGGTACCACGAAGTGCTGGAGTGCGCGTGGAGACAGCCAAGAGAGGCATGGGTACCTTTAAGTTATTAGGCTGTGAGATCAAGCCACTGCTGCGTGATGTCCCACCAAGACAGGCATGACATTTAATTCTCACTGATCAATCTGTGATCATTGTAGCAAGCCCCTCTTTATGTAGGTTTCATGTTCACAGAGGGACCAGACCCAGAACTGAAATACCCATGTCCTTTGTAGTGCCTTTCTGTTCTGAGCATCAATAAATTCATCAGTATCTTCTTGATCCCATAAGGCTGTGTGTTGTAATGAAGTGGTTAGTATCCATTTGGTCCCATAAGGCTGTGTGTTGTATCTCTGAATGTGTTCACATCCTGGAAGAAGGGAAGCAATTGACTCCCGTGCGCTCGAAGTGAGGCTGTGACCGTGATCCATGGGTGAGGCAGAGAGTCCTGCTGCTCTTGGTGCATTCCTGCTTCCCTGCATGCTGTGGTTCTGCCATATTCTCTATGGGACATGAAAAACATGCATTTGTGTGGGGTTTTTTTATGTATATATAAGAGAGGCAGGGAAAAAAGGTATAGATACTATATAAGGAGAGTAGAATGAATGCTCCACAGCATGTTACACATTAAGCATAAAATACTGAAATGCAAGTTATTTAATGCTACTACTTTTTCAGAAGTATCTTTTTATTTGTTTTATTTATTGTAGTAGAAGTTGTAAATTGCCATTTAATTTCTTTAAAAACAAACATCACCTACTCCCAATGTCTCAAACCACACCAACAAACCAAACATCCCAAACCCTGCAGATCTGTATTTCTGCCTTGACTAAGTTTCATAGCTACTTCGTAGCTATGTGAAACGATACTCCTAAACCTTGTGATAAGGAAGTAAAGATGTTCGTATGGCTTGTGTTAATAGTAAAGATTTTATTTTTTATTAATATTGAGCTTTTAGAATTGATCTGATTCTGTAGGGCTAGCTCAGAGTGTGCCCTGTTTAAATGAATACACTGAATTTCTGGTATTCTATTTCTCCTCTTTGACTTTTACAGACATATGACTTAAATATCTTGCTTGATTTTATATTTAGGATGGATTTATACCTTGTCTGCAGACATTTGTTCTGGAAGCATATGTGTTCTCAGTGTGAAGGATAATTTATTTTCCTAATTTGATTGAGTTTGTATTTTTTTCTCCTATCATGGAAAAATAATCAGTTCCAACACGAAAACAGCTATCCTGATTGTGTAGTTAAAAAAACAATTAAAAAACTTTCTGCACTACACAACTGTGCAGATAGTGCTTATCTTTTACTCGTTCTGACTTTAGTGAGGCTACAAAGCACCAAACACAGCTGTCATAAGCCACTTTTTGGGGAAAAAAAGAATTTGGTCCATTTTATTTTTAATAGTGATGTGGTTAGGGTGGAACAGCTTCTTTGTATCAGTGATCAGACTAACACTGCCTCAGTGCTAATGAGATAAATGGGGTAAAGCATACTGATTATAATAGCTGGAGTAATATGTCATCTGAGAGACTGAGTAAAGAGGTGTGAGGTGCTGAAGCTCTGAGCAATATGGTGGTCAGTGATGCAAATCCATTTCAATCTATAGTGCTGGAGAGCCTGGAAAATGAACAGAATTGCATAATAACATCAGAAGAAGCAGCCTCTAACCTTTCCTTTCTGAAAGGCCGAAGGATTCAGAGTGAGAAACTAGGTCATTTTGTCAGTGGAGTGAACCCATCCTCAGACTGTATGTGCATTTGTGTGTGTGTAGGGTGTCTGGTAATATTTACTCACCACAATCACTCATATGAATAAGTTAAAAAAATAAGTAGAACTTAATGTACTACCAAAATTGAAAACTGTCTCAAAATACTTGTAAATTGCTTGCTAATTTTAAGCCTAATAATATTAAGCCAAATAAAACATTGAAATAATTTGAGGTTGTTTTTTTTTTTAATTTCTATAGCAAGCAAATAAATTCTGCAATCAGCGCAGAAGAGTGCAGAGAAAAATCAGAATGGAGTAAATGAATCCAGTTTAAAAGAGGAGTTGATAGTCTGAGTTAGGGACACCATTTCTGATGCAGTAGTTTCTAAACAATTTCATGTGTGCATTTGCAAATTGTGTGCATACAGTTTAGGAAACCAAAATAAGGGCTATTTCTGCAAGGTGGCACAAGTAGGATAGCTGTAGATTTTCCCTCCTATTGTGTTAAACCACGTATTTTATCCACCTGCCAGTTCACAATATTATTTTTGTATCACCAAATGGTTACCAGGGAATAACACCTCTACTGCCAAACAGCTCTGCTAACCTATTTGTGCCTTTGACAGGATATGTAATAAGCCAGGCTAACAAAGCTGCTGTGCCTCAGGTACACTGGATGGAAAGATTGTCTTGCAAATTTTTTTCAAAGCTGATGAATGTCTTCAACACACAAGTTACTGTGTATCATACTTGTACTGCAAATGGGAAGGGACCTCCTGGGTTGAGTCAGTCTCCTGTCCAAACACAAGACATCTTGTCTGTTTTATAAGCAGGTGAAACTTCACTTAGTAGGTATCCCTACTACTTTTCCTTACTTTAAAAATTGTGAGACGTTTGTTTCCCAGCTGAATGCATTTACTGGTGTGTCAGCTCTGCCCTTCAGCTGTAATAACAGCTTTTCCTTCCTGAAGGATACAGTAGAGGATGGTGTCTCATTCTGCTGTATGAAACAGTCCAAAGTCTGAACCATCCCTCAGGCAATAGTCCTTCTCTGATTATCCTAACTGCCTTTATCTGTATGTTTTGCAGCTGGAATTAATGCACCCTCCTACTCATGTCACATTAGCATGGTGCCTGGGATGTGCTGAGGCAATGCATTTGAGCCTTCAGCTCAGACAGCCAGAGAGAACGAAAATCTCACAGAAGTTCTTGTGAGTCCTGGCCTGAAGTCTGGGATGCTGAATTTCACCCCTTTCTGTTGCGACAGCTCCTGCGCTGGCAGCGTTCCACTATGGTTTTTTTTTTTTAATACAAGACATTTTTTTTATCCACTCTGTGTGCTAGTGCATCCCAGCCTGGAATGTCAATATCAGTCTTCAAATTCAGAATATTATAATATCATGTTCCTGTTCTGTCTGTCATAATAAGCATGGAAATACTGTATTTATCTTCAATTTGTAGCTACCTTTCTTGCTATTTCTCCTTTAACACTTACCCTCACATTTTTATGCAATCTTCTTCTTTGTGGCAGTATCTCTGCTGCTTAACTGTTGTTGAGATAAGATCTACAGCATTCTTTTAACCAGAAAGCAAGAATAAAAAGAAAATGGATTACTTGATTTTTATCATTTTTAAAATAATTCTGGTAAATCTGCATCTTTGTAATCTTTCCTCTTCTGGGTCAGACACTGCTCCATTACCCTTACCCTGATTCTAACCTTATTTTTATATCCTTCTCCTGAGGAGTCTATGCTCCTCTGAGTATAGAGACCTGCTGCTGTCTTTTGGGAAGGAGGTTTCTTTGGATGATGCTGGACAACTTTCATACTCTTCCAAAGAATTTGTTACACATCACCTCATTCAGGTCTCTCAACTCTTTAGATGACTGAATTGACGAAGTCCTCATAATTCCTTGACATAGAGAATAAATTATCATTTCTCAGCTTCCAGGCTAAAAAGATCTTTCTGACAAAATTCTAACTGCTGAGACCAGATTTGTGTTCAATAACCATGCCTATCAGCAAGCTCTCAAAATAATTAAGTGCTGTGGTGATAAAGAACAAAACGTGTTCAGATGCACAATTAATATGAATTCAGTTGTAGTGTTGCTGTGTGCCTTCCTTTTAATTTGTTTTTAGCGCAACTGCCATCAGTAGTCTTGAGTTCCTGGTTGTCCAGTAAGCTTCTAAAAAGGCTGTTTCTGGCATTCTGCCCTGGCCACATTTGGCACACTGTAGAGCAGAGTTTACCAAACATCTGTTAGGTCAAGCTTTTTGTTGACCACAGAAGGTTAAATGGTCAGGACATAATGATTTCTCTGTGGAATGTGTCCAGACTTGTGAATTTTCACTATGCTTTTGCCTGTGATTGGAATGCTTGTAGCAGCATGTGTAACTGCTGCAGCATTTGGAGTTAAACCTTCCCTCTAAAATATTATCCAGCATACTTGAGCAAGTGTTTTTGTTTTGAAACTCACTGACATGTATACGCATTAGTTTTCTATGCAACAAAAGACATAGACTCGTGCTTCCTTCCTAACTTCCTAACTGTTCTTCCTTTGACACCACAGCTTTGTGGTTGAACAGAGCACAAAAATAAGTGACTTCTGGCCCTACATCATCTTTTATTCTGCCTGTAGTGCTGTAAGTCAGGCATCTCCCAGCACTGGAAAGTTGCAAGGAGCCTTGGCCTGTCTGCCTTACTCCTACTCAGCACTTCTAAGTAATTATAATTTTAGGAAAAGCTGTTACAAAGAACATACTGTGAATTATTCTGAAGGTCAGTCATTATTTCTGTGCTTCTTGAGAACAGTGCTTGTGCTTGTGCTGGGGACCAAGTGAATCACTTTGAAAGTCTGGTTCTTGTTCCTGCAAGGTTTAATTGCCCAAAGTTAAGCAAACCTCATTCATCACAACTCTTGCACTTCTCACACTCCTCAATTATACTTGATTTTACAGAACAGCATATATATCTTTTCTTTTGGTTTACAATTGTGTTGTTGAGTCCTTTGCACCAGAAGGAAGAAAAGCTTTAGAAAGGGAAAAAGAGACATACTGCCAAATTAACTTGGTAATCTCAATAAAAGAGTGGAGAACTGGGAGTTAGAGGAACAAATAAGTTCTTTCTCTGGAAGCTCTGATTTTTGTGTGCTTTGGTCCCTCATTGTTATGCACTCTGTGCAGCACAGGAAGAATATCTAAGTATTGCTCTTATAGTTTAACTTTGAAAATAATAGAAGTATTGAAAGTTGATTTTTATCTGAAGTTTGGAAAGGAAATTGCATCTCCAGGACATCAGACCACTCCCCTAGTTCATTACACAATAGCTATATAGTAAGAGTGTCAGCTCTGTTGCTCTGGCATGTACCTAATCATTGTGCCGTTTTTTTCTGTGACAGTGGGAGAGATAGAGATCAGAAATCCTGTTCTGTTGCTTTTTTGTTAGATACATAAATTACCAACACAGTGTATACTGCAGTTTTCTTAGGCAGCTTTTGTGGGATTAAAGATAAGAATTTACCACTGACTTAAATGAGAAAGGCCTGTGCTGAACATCTAAAGATCTGACACTCAGCCCCTCCTGGTGATCCGAGAGGTAAGTGTATTTGATAATTGTATGTGACAGGGTTAGTCCAATTTCTTTTTTCCAAAGCAGAATTGATACTGTTAAAAAAATTTCCTTTAAAGCAGGTGGATATTATAAAAGCAACTCCCAAACAAAAAAGCCAACCTCTAGATTATATAGTGGTTTTGTGAGGAAAAAGAATACAGATTTTCCACTCCTAGTAGTTTGACTAAGCTTTTGGTGTCACTTCAGAAGCTGGTGGGTCAACTGGGTACCTCACTCGAGTTAACTCACCAGAGGTTTAAAAAGACACCTGGAAACACTGCATTTTCTTCCTACAGTTCATTGCTCCATTCATAAGCAGAAAGCTACAGTTCAGCTGTCTCCTGAACTTGTAAAACCACCTGCAAAGAACTTAGTGATGGGGGTTTTTTCAGGGTAGGGTGGTGTTTTTTCTTGTGTGTAAACTTCAATAAAAGACCTGAGGACAGAAAATAAACCCTGAACTATGGCCCATGGGTGGGTTCTCACTGGACTGAAATGGGTCCTAAGCTGTTTGGAGGAGAAAGCTGCAGCCTTCCCCCACGTTTAAATATGATGGAAGGAGAGACGCTGTAACTCACACATTGAAGAGGGAGAAGAGTTGGTTACTATTTTTTGTCCATAGACTGGACATGAACAGGGCACGTTCACTGAGCAGTGAAGCATATTAACCTACCAATTGGGGATTTTGTCCTTGCTGTCTGTACGTTTGTGCTCCTGCTTTGTGGTGCCAAGATGACTTGCCAGTCTCTTTTCCTGGGCTCCCTGGTAGCACTGCCCTTTGCCTGGAGGGATTGGTTTATAAATGCAGACTTGTAGTGACCACTGTTGAAAGCGTCTTTATTATCCCTTGGGTTTGAATTTTACAGGTTTCATTCTACTCTGGTAATTCTCCTGTTGGCCTGTTTTTCTTACAGCTGTCTATGAGCGAGGTTGTTGTCATCAGGGAAGGCTGGGAGGTTTTGAGCTGACTTCCTTTCATTGTTTCCTTCAAACATCTGATGTTATCTGGTCTGCTGTCATGTTATTAAATATGTGTGCTGTCCTGGAGTCACTTAACCTCTTCCCCTTCACTCGTCTGCTATGCCCTGCTTAGGTCCTGGCCTTTAGGGAATGTGAGCAGGGGAACTTTTTTGGTTCAGTGGGATTTAGCACAAGTAGATGCTCTGTGAATATATTGTGAAGTTGTAACTAAGCATTTACAGAAAGTAATAGCTTTAAGACTATTTTCTTCTTTTCTTTTCTCCTTTTTTTTTTCTTTTTATCTTTAAGAAGGGAACAAAAAGAAATGGTCACACTGCTAAGCTCTAATTAGAGTAGCTTTAGAGAGACTTGATTTGCCTTTTGAGCTCTATGCTCTGTCAGGTAGGTTTTGATCAAATGCTTGCCTGCCAGCATTCAGTTGTTAGCATTCAGTCTAAGTTAGTCACCAGTGAATTATGGTCTGTGATATGGTCCAGGTCCCATTGCTCTAGTTCTTTTCTCTTTATTGATTTCCATTCTCATTTTCATTATTGCCCTGGTCTCTCACTGTGTGATTCCTAGTGCTTTTATTTTGTAGCTTTTCAGAATGAATTTCTGTGAGTCATTATTTGAAATAAAATGCTAGTAATGACATTATGCAACACTTTGAAATAAACATTTCTGAGATTGTTCCTTTTAAGTGGTAGACTTTAAGAAAAATCATACCACTCTGCAGTGATAAGGCAGTAGGAATTTAAAAAAAGAATTGCTGGTAAATGTTAACATTTTAATTTAAATACCTCATTCTTGAAGAGGTTTGCCAGCATCAAGTAGAGTGAGAAAAATTTCTTGGCCGTATTCTTTAAGCAGAAATCAAGAAATTAAATCATAATCGGTGCAGAATTAAAAATATGATATAATTATATGGTTTTACCAAATCTACACAGGTCTGAATAATGGCTGATGTTGTGTCCCTCTTCCCTGTGTGTTTCTGTCTTTAAGAGTGTGCAGCTGTTAAATACCCTCTCCACCTAGTTGTCCAGAGGGATGTGACATGGTATGGCTAGAGAGCCAGCCACTGTATTAAAACAGGTGAATTAGAGTATGGTGTGATATGAAAACTTGCTGATTGTTTACTGTCTCTAGTCAACTGTTGGGTCTATATTTCTGGGTTTGTTTCTAGACTGAGAGATTTCCACACTCCCCTTTGCTTCAGTGTTTTTCCTCTCCCTGGCAGTGGTACTTTTTAAAGGCTTACTGATGAAAGTGGGAAGCACTTTGGGTAAAAATTTATGTGTGCCTTATCTTTCTTTACAACAGCTCTCTTGAAAGTGAGCACAGGATGCAGCTGCAACTGAAGAAGTTTCATGTTATGCAGAAGTACAGCTTTCAACCTCACTTCTGTTTTTTAAATAATTGAGATAATGTAATCCAAATATTATAATTTTTGCAATTATTTTTCAGGAGGCTCAGTATTAGAAGAGGAGTCAATATATGGCATAAGGATAGGCAGATGAGAGAGGGAATAATTTGTTCTGGGGTAGGTGATCTGTGTTTTCCCTTACTGATGGTGATGAGCAGCATTGCTTAAATGTTTTGACTTAGAAGAAAACTTTAGGAGGGTTAGCAAAGGAAAAGTCTCAGATTTTTTTTTTGGCAGAATTTTTCAGAACTAAACATACCTTTAGTTTGGGTACTACAGTGTTTCCTAGTAATTGGTATTTTAAAAAAAAATTAATTTAATTGGTTTTACCTGTTTTGACAAGTGCCTCTAAAGGTCAGACATGAATAAAAAGAATACCTAAGACTGTTCATTCTTTTTGCTCTTCTGCTTTGAAGATATTAATTTAGTAAAATTAATAGGAATTACAAAACTGTTGGTGGTTGGGAGCCTACTGTTTATGACTGTAAAGATAAAATTCATTGTTAGAGAAGGGACAAGCATCTGAAAAACTGGGTTGATTTATACACTGCTATCAAACATTGTTTGTCTGAGGCAAATCTGTTGTTATTTGATTCTAAAATGCCTGTTGAGCTACTACAGAGCTTAGCAAATACTAACTGGTCTGTGACTTAGGAGCACCTGGAGGTTATGAAAGGACTTTAGTGTTTTTTGAGTGAAGTCATACCAGTGTGACTGGGTACTGCTGCACTGAAGATTAAGTGTGTGGCAATAGCAGCCCATAGCCAGATTCTAAAATACCTTCCTTTTTTTTTGATATTTCTTTCAGCCTCCTGTTCAGAAAGGGACAGGCTGCAAATTTATCCTCATAAAATGTGTTTGTGAATAGAGGAATTTTGGATTTTTGCTAAATGTGGTTGCCTTGAAAGAACAGTAATGTACTATGCTTGTTTATACAAAATTTCTGGGTGGAGGAGAAAATACTTGGCTTTAAACCAGATAGCTGATGGAGAGTGTGAATTTATTATTGAACATGTGACTCTGGGACTTCACTGTCTATAAGCAATGTAGTCATGAATCTTTCTTTCATTTATTTTAGATTACTTTGTAGCAGTTGTTTGTAGGACCAAGAAGATGTGGATATATATGCCTGAAAGTGCTTGTTGTTAGAAGTTAGAAATTTAGGCTGAATTTGCATTATTTAGATGGCTTTGAAATTTAGCAGAAATGGAGATCAAGTACTGGGAGCAAATTTCCATGTCAGAAAATGAGGTGGTGTTTACAAAAGGCTCACAGAATATTGATTTATTTTCCTTATTTTTCTCTTATTTGATACTGTTTATGAATAAATAATTCATTATATACTCTTATGTAAAAGGACTGATTTTTGGCTTACACAGAATATTATTTTCTAAAGTAAGAAATGTATTGGTTGTTAAGTGTTAGCCCCCTTTAAGTGTGGATTTTCTACAAATTCTAGATTATTTTGGATGTGAGCATGGTAGTGTGTTGTCATGGTGCCAGACACATATGGTATTTTTTTGTAATAAAATGTTCCACTTCCGGAGTATTTTGTAACCTGTGATGCTGTATCAGCATGGAAACAGAGATGTAAAGTTTTGTGTCAGCCTTTTTAGTGACAGTACAATTTTTATGTCTCTGCACATGATGAATGCATCTGTGTTCCTTACAGTATCGTGCACTGCACCCACTCTTCACATATTTTACAAATAAAAGAATGGAAAATTTTCAGGGAATATACTAATTATTGTAAACTGCAAAGTTATCCATATAGTAGGATTATTTTCCTCGCTTTATACACAGAGAGGCTTTATTCTCAAGTGCTGTAATGTCGAAGTGGCAGTATTGTCATGGATGTAATCAGTGATTCAGAAATGAGTTAGCTAGTTTTAAGTTTTGTGTTTAAGTGAAGAGATCAGTTTGCACATGCGAGAAAAGCTTGGGAAGGGGACAGGTTCAGTAACATGTGAATTTGGACACACTTGTCTGGACTTCCATTTAGCTAGTGGTAATCTGGTCAGCACAGACTAGTGTGCATCAGTTCTTTCATTAGGTCACCCACTCACTTGGGACATTTATAAGGCACCTGCTGTAGAGTGAGGTGACTTGCTCGCTTGCCTACATTGACTGCATGGGTAAGATCTCCACTGAGCACGTGGAGGAATCTGAACATCTCCAACAGTGAAGACTCTGACCGTTCTGAACATCTGTTCAGGGGTTTGACCACTCTTATGAGGGAAAAAAAATTCTGTAGGTCTAGAGAAGAATTTCCCATGAGTTGAGTTCTCCAGCTGTGGGCAATGTAGCTGGGACACAGCTGCCTGGGTCTCTGCCTAGTGGGAAGTGCTGACCTGGGGTGTCGCTCAAAGGGTGGTAAGGAATATCCGTGTGACTCTGTCATAAGGAAGCATATTCTGCATCCTAAAGTGTTGCCAAACTGCTTACCAATATAGACTGTATCTAGAGTTGAGTGTGGGTGTTGCATTCACTTTTCTGGTGTGCTGCATTTTTACCACACCGTGTTTTTCATGGAGTCACTTCCTTCAAACCAGAATTCATCACATCCCAAATGAGTAGGACTCACACTACATTATTTTGCTTGCTGGTAGATGGGGAAGAGGGGGAGAAGCCATAAGAAACCTCTGCTTTCTCTTATAAAAACAACATCACTTTCTGAAATCATGTCCTCCTATTCACTGGAACAAGCAACAGGATGAAGCTACCCCATTTAATTTTGGCAAGATGATGGGAATTAAAAGTTTCTGATCAAATGGGAGTTCAAGAACTTTTCTGTGAAGACGAATCTCTCTCTATCAATATGAAGCAGGTTGGATATTAGAAAAAGGTGCTTCACCCAGAGGATGCTTGGGCACTGGAACAGGCTCCCCAGGGAGGTGGTCACAGCACCAGCCTGACAGAGTTAAGGTAACATTGGATAACGCTGTCAGGTACAAGATGTGATTCTTGGGGTGCCCTGTGCCGGGCCAGCAGTTGGACTTTGATGATGCTTGTGAGTCTCTTCCAACTCAGACTACGCTGTGATTCTGTGAATCTTTGTTTCCACGCATGCTTCAGTGTAGCTGTAGTACAGTGCTGTAGACAAACGCTTCTCACCTGGTGGGATGGGATTCTCCAGGGTCCTGAAATACAATTAGGCCTTAAGTTTGAAGCCATACTTTGCTATCTGAAGTCAAGACAATTTTATCCCAGTACTATTGACTAATAAAGATGAATGTTCTACTAATTGGACGTTCACCATTTTCTATCATAGATATAATAAAATTTTTAGAATTAGAAAGTACATTTATTTAAGAAATATGATTACTTCTTTTTGTATCTTGCCTTGTGTTTAATGTTTATAATTATCTGTTCCAATTATTTTTTCCCTGTGCCTCGTATACACCTCTTGCAGCTTGCTGTCATATTTGAAGAAAAGAGCAGTTTTGTTTTTAATGTGATATCAAATTATATTAAACCTTATTTAGTGAAATACCTTTACATTTTTCTTTTAAACAATTGTTTGACAGTTATTTTCCCCTGAAAAAGGGCCTTATTTTATTTATAGCAACTAGCTTGTTGGCTTTGCGGTTTTTTTGATGTGTCGTCTTTTTTTTTTTGATTTTTCTTTTTTTTAGCTGTTTGGTTGTTCAGTGTTGGTTGCCTGCCTGTTCATATTTTTACGTTCAGAAATGCTGCTTTGAAGGACGAAGCAATCTCTCATGATGAGTTTCCTTTTCTTCCCTTCTGCTGGATTGAGTGGTCCTAGAAAAGATGCTTTCCCCTATAATTTTCTGACTGTAGAGAAGTGGTTACTGCAGCACTGCTGCTTTAGCTTTGTCATTAAGTATTGGTCTCTTCAGTTCTTTATGAAGTTAGATTTTAGAAGATGATAGCATTTGTTCTACCTATGGTAATTTGAAAAACAGAATATTATTCTTTATATGATTTGTTTGCTTTCTCCTTTCCCAAGAGTATTAATCTTATTTTCAGTCATTCTCTGGAGAGAAAGACCTTTCAAGTTAGCTTGCTGCCTCTGAAACCTTTCATAGCAACTTCATGCTTCACAGCATGCTATCATATGTTTATCTTCAAAATAAGAACAGTAGTTCTACCTCCTTTTTGCAGTTTTTGAAAGCAAACTTTCTTGGCATATGGGCTTTTAAAATTTAAACTTTCAAGTTTCAAGTTTTATTTCAAAGGGAGACAGTGCCTTTATGAGACTGCTTCGCTTCTTTGCAAGCTTTGACTTCTTTTATATCAGAGACAATGCCTTGGGGAATCTGTGTTCCATTCGAAGAAGCAGACATGCAGATTACAGTGAATTCTAATATCAGGAAGGACCATGATGCAGGATTTCTGTATGTCAGTAACATTAGAGCAGAATTGTCATTAAAAATGTATTCATTTTTGGGTAGTTTTTGCTTTGTTTTGTTTGCAGCTGGCTAGCTTGTAAAGCCAGGTTGGATTACCAAGGATTTTCAAAATGTTGAGAGAGGCACATTTGTTAGAGTGAATTATTTAATGAATGTTGCTGAAGGTACAAAAGAAATAACTAAGCAACATGAAAACTAAAATACAAAGTTAAGTAATGTGCTGTCTTTAGAGAACAGGAGCATAATCTGCAATACCAAAAAAATAATGAAATATACCTTCAATATTCTTCATACTTCTGCTAGCTCCTTCAATGACCAATTGTATTCTGTTATCTTTGTATTGCCATGGAGCTCACAATCTCTCCTTTCTCTGGGAACTCTGTTCAGTTGTATCACCCATGGGACACTGTAATAGGTATGCACCCTTCTGGTGCTGAAATTTCTGGTCCAAAAGGCTCTGCAAAGTTTTTGTATTGAGTTCTTGACTGATTTCTTCCTCTGTTGATAGAAGACTATCTACCGTTGTAGAATCTAAATATAGCTGAGATCATGGAACTGTTGTCATTTAAATTACACAGCTTTTTTCTTTTTCTTTCTAATGCTTTTCTTTAAAGAAAAGAACAGAAAAGTCAGAACTTCAATGCCTGCATTTGTGAAGTCTTAAGCCATATGCATAGGTCATCATATGGCTTTTTATTTAAAAACCAGAACAAACTCCCAACATTATTCACAGATCTTTGTGGCCAAAAACTAGTTTTGTTTAGTATTTTATTCTAAATTGTCTTGACTATGAGGAAAAGCAATTTAGGCTCTAGGTTAAATAGCTCTTCCTGCTTGGTTTATTTGGAGCCTTTTGTTGGTTTCTGTTTAGCTGGAATATGAACTTCAGCACAGGGATGCAGTTACTAAGAGAAGATTCTTACAAAGTGGAAACAAGAATGCCGTGGGCATAATGTAGCATTTGTATTGATTTCTCTTTTTGTTTACTGCAAATCTGTGTTCAAGTGTAATGTCCTTCTAAGACCCGACACTTGAGAATTCGTAAGAGCTCTCCCATCCTTGTAGCTGCTTGTTTATCAAGGGTTGAGATGCTTTCGATGAGCTGCCTAGTAGTCTGCTCTGCAAACTCTTTGCAATCAAAGAGTTTACTGTGATAGGGAGTGAAAAAGAATAAACTGTTTCCAAAGGATAAACAAAAGTATTGTGGAGATGTAGTTTTGAAATAATTACTTCTCGTAACACAGTGGTCTAAAGCACTTCAGGTGGTGTAGAAGCGGAATAACTAAATTAACATTTCTTGAAGTCCAGGCTCCCATCAGACCTGAACGCCAGTGAAAAAGCAGATGAGAAGCTTTATGAAGGGTTGGAGCTAAGAAGAGGACATTGCTGGCAAACGTGGCTGGAGTCCTCCATGCAGTGCCATGCCAGGAGCACCGCATGACTTGTGCCGCAGCCGCCTGGCAGCAGAAGGCAGCAGTGGGGGAAGCATCAGCCAGGCTGCCGTGCTGTGAGGCCTCTCCACCATGTGCTGGGCCCCTTTCTCTGCCCCTTGGACTGCCTGATGGGCAGCCCTCTGCCATCCTGCCTGGTTGCTCCACATCAGAGGGGATTTAATACTAATAAGAGCACTGTGCAATATAGCCTAACTGCCTGCATGGCAGGGAAGGAGGAATTTGCTGCCAGTGAGCACAGGTAGGGATTTGACTTTGGTTTAGCCATGATGGACAACCTTGCTGCCTTTCCTGCGTATGTTGAAGGATATGCCATAAGACAGGCATCACACAAGACAGCAGCCCTACTTATGTCACCAAATTGACTTGTGGGGGATTTTCAACCCAGTTCTTGATTCAATTTCCCAACTAATTTTGCTTTCCTGACAAGAAGCATCCTGTAATGGAGCTCTCCTGCCATTCTTGTTTCCTTGCACTGGCCTTTTTCCATTTCCCTGTGCTACCTCGAGGTGCTGTTGCAGCCTTACTGTGCAACCTGACCCATCTCTAGTTTCCTGTTTTTCCCTGTTTTCATCCTCCAACCATTCACCATTCTCTCACTCTCTTTCCTTTCTTCATTCAAGTCACCTTCTATTTTGCCATCATTGTATACCAGTGTCCAGTACCTAAAGGGCACTTACAAGAAAGTGGGAGAGGGACTTTTCACAAGGGCATGTGTTATGAATGGAGTGAGAGCTTTTAGACGAGGCTGCCTTCCTAGGATTCCTGACAGTAGCTCTGTTGAGGTGACCCGCACCCCAAAATCGCTCCTGCTCGCAAGTTCTTAAGAATGGCCAATTAGGTCTACACAAAATGAGTTATTTGTTGAACAGACACAAGATTAACAGACAAAAGACTTGGAACAGACTACCTACTACACAGGGTAAACAAGTAACTACTAGTAGGTTACATAAAACAGTGTACCATATAAAGGCATCTATGTTGCAGCTAGCTAAGAAATAGTGTATCTTAGGATTTCAATGTATCCTACCCACGAGTTGATTTTGATGTACATGAGAACCCTTTCTCTCAATGCTGAGCGAGAAGAATTACCGCGAAAGACCAGTGTGCCAGTCTTCTGGGGAGAAGGCTCTACACATTTCCAGGGGTGTGCAGAAGACTTCTGCTGTGTGAGTTTAGTGAATCTGGTATAGTCTTTAAAGGCCAGGGACTGTCAGTCACAAATTCCAGCTTATCCCTTCAATCTTGCTTTCAAGGTCAGCTGAGGGTGGTACCTCCCTGGCGCCGTAACTCATCAGGAGCCAGGTGGTCCTGAGTGAGCTATCTTCACCAATTTGCAGGTGCTTGTGAGGGAGGATACCTTGGACAATCATGCCAGCTAACAACAACAGATAAGCTTTATGTGGTGGGAGGTTGTCCCTCTACTGCATGTAGTGATTATACAAGGGGGAGTGACCTTAATCTAAAGGAGGGTAGATTTGCACTAGATATTAGGAAGAAATTCACTGTGAGGGTGATGAGGCACTGGAACAGGTTGCCCAGAAAAGTTTTGGACTCTCCGTTCCTGGAGGTGTTCAAGGCCAGTTCGGATGGGGCTTCGAGTAACCTGGTTGAGTGGAAAGGTCGCTGCCCGTGGCAGGAGGATTGGAACTAGATGATCTTTAAGGTCACTTCCATCCCAAACTATTCAATGATTCTAGGATACCCAAAGTTGAGGAGAGTGGTCTCACTGATTCGGGGGGAAACATACACACATGATGACACTGGCAAAGGCAGCCTGGCTGTTTGTAGTTTTCTGTGGTAACTTCTGTTTGCTGTGTAGCTGTGTCAGAGGGCAGGCCAACACCTTGTGGTTTTGGCTGCAGAGTGGGTTTTAGCTTCTGGAGGTTTTTCAGGGTACACAACTGCAGAACACTTGATTGAGTAGACAGAAATTAGAATTTTATAGCTGTGCTGGGTTGACCTTGGCCAGCTGCCAAACATGCAAGCAGCTGCTCTCTCATTCTGAATTTTTCTTAATAGGACAGGAGAAGAAAATAAGATAGAAAATAAATACCCTGTCAAGGTAGACGGGGACATTACTTAACAGTTACCATCACAGATAAAACAGACTTGACTTGAGGAGAATTAATTGAATTTATGGTCAATCACAAGAGTTGGATGGTGAGAAAAAGTGGTCAAAACTAAAATGCCTTCCACTCCCATCCCACCTCATCTTTTTCCCATGCTCATTATCACTCCTTCATTTCCAGCTCATCTACCTCTTCTTCCCCACCCCGAGTGGCACAGTGGGATGGGTAATGAGGGCTGTGATAAGTCCTGGACAGCTTCTCCCTGCTGCTCTTTCCTCCTCACACTTTTCCCTGTTCCAGCATGGGTCTTCTCCAGGCTCTGCTGTCCTTCAGAAAATATCACATGCTACGGAGTGGTCTCCATAGGCTGTTGGGGCATAACCTACTGCGGTCTCTCTGCTTGGTGCCTGCAGTACCTCCTCCCCTTCTCCTTCTCTCACCCGAGTGTCACAGCACTGGTGCTCATGGTTTTTCCCTCTGTTCTCACTGCTGTGTTGCATCTTGCCCTTGCTCAAGTGTCTTTTCCCAGATGTGCTGTCATGGTGCCTGAGGGGCTCAGCTGTGCCCTGCGGAGGGTGGGTTGGAGCTATCTGGAACTGGCTGTGTCCATCCCACGGCAGCCCTGGCTGTCCCTCGCAGAGGCCACTCCTGTGCCCTCTGTGGTCACCGCCTGGGCAAGGACACCCAAGGCAATAGCTTGTCTAAACCCAGAGGTTGTTTTTATGTAGATGGCAAAATACCTCTTCTGGGCACAGGGAACATTCTTTTGTCATGCTTTCAAATCCTCCCTTGGCCTACAAAGGTATTTCCAGGGGTTTTTCCGAGATACACCCCTGTACTGGTAACCATGAACATTACCTGGAACACCCCTCTGAGCACTGGTGATGAAAGGGGGATCACTTCAGGCACATAGATACAAAGTTACCATCTAAAACTTTGAAATTTTTGCTGTGTGGTCCAAATAAGGGGTTTCCACTAGAGTGCTGTCAGTCTGGCTTACCCAAGCAAAGCATCTATCTATGTTTAATCATGCATAGGAAGAGTAAGATTTATTTGGATATGAACTGTCTGTTTGCACAACACAGTGATTGCTTATTTATTTGTGGAGTCTGTTCTTCTCTATTTGGGGATATTTTCTAGTAGAATAATAATCTTGATTACTTTTTTCTGGTAATATTTAAATCTATATCTTCCATCACCCTTTCTTATGGGGAAAGATGTAATTAACTTCTTGTTTCTTTTTTTAGGTCTAGGTGGACTGGATATTATGCTCTTTTTATTTAACTGCCACAGCAGCCAGAGAAGGGGTAGTCTTGAATCAAGAACTGCACAGTTCATTGTCATAGTGCTCTTTTTTTATTTATTTAAAACAAAACAATTGGTTTAAATAATGCAGGAGGAAAAACCAGTTGATTTGCAAAGATTTCGTTTCTGTTCTCTCTAGCAATAAAGCACGTGTGGGAGTCACTTAAGCCCCCTTGTATTAAATGTTACTTCTTGACAGCAGTTATTGCTGTTCTTTGTGGTTCGTCTTTAGAAAGTGAGAGGGAATGCAAGTCAAACTTGGCCTCCTTAGGTGTGAGGGTGGACCCTCAGAAGTGCAAAGCAGCCTCTGCTCCCTCTGCACACCAGTGGTATTGGTGGGGTTTTTTTTACTGTTACAATATTTTTGCCACATGTATTCATGCCCAAACTGGATGTAATTTTGAGGTTGGAACATAAAAGAGCTGCTTTAGTTGGAAGTGTCTTACTTATTTTCTCTTTTTGTCTCTCTCAGGTTTTATCTGTTACTTGAAGGAGACAAAAATATGAATATAGAGTCTCCTGTCCATTGTGGCTTTGATCTGTTCCAGGAAGGGAAATAAGAGCTGTGTTGATGTACCCTGTCTCTAAAGGTGATCCTGTACCACTCTTGGAGATCAGAGATTGACTTTCATACCTCCTAGCTTTTAATGTGCCAGGGAAGGAAGAAGAGATGACCAAACCTCTTTGTAAAAGCTGGGAGTTTGGACACTTTTCTGCACAGTGGAAATTCTTGCTTTTTCTTTTCCTTCCACTCCACCTATTGCACTTGAATGAATGCTTAGTTTTGAGCTGGCATTGAGAAATAATAGATAAACTGGTGTGGAGAAGGCTGACTATCTGGACTGCAACAGGTAGGGGAGAGGTCAGCACTTGAGACGTGTGGGAATTGGGGAAAGATGGAGAGCTAACCTCAGTGATCGTTTTATTAGTTTTACAAGGTTGCAGGCAACATGACGTCCTACATCCTATGACTATTATGGGGTATATTGGCAACTAGGCTGTATTTCTGGATTTCAAGACACTTTTGCATTGTTCACAATAGCAGAGAAAGACAGCTGGGTGTATCCAATAATTTGTTAATTCAAGTGTACAGAAATCTATTTGCATGTGAGCCTAATTCTATTCACATTTACACATATTCTTGTCCTTTCTGCAGAAAAGAGGAATTAAATTCCTTTGATTAAAATCAGTCTGAAACACTGACAAGGAAGGGAATTAGTGTTTTACACTGTTATCTGAATAGTCCAGTTGACTTTGAGACTGTTGAGATGCTTAAAGAAAAAGCTTTACTGAAGTATATGTAATTTTGCTGTAAAGTCAGTTTTATTGTTTCTTAAGAATTCATTTTTTAGCACTGAGAGATCTTGTTGTGCAGCAATACAAAGCCTAAGAATTACTGTAACTTACTTCATATTATTGAGTCCTGATGCTTTAGGTTTCCAGAATAAAACCCCAAATCCGACAAATCCCAAAATCTTTTGACAAGTTAGACTGTACTTACTATGTATAGGTGTCTAATAGAGGGGACTTAAACATTCGTGTGATGTAGAAGCAGAGGACTTAATGCTTTCCAGCAGTAACCCCTTCTAGTAACCTTTTACCACTCAGAAGTTCTCCTGCTTTAACTGTGGTAGTGCAATGTGTAGTTGCAGGAACTGAGTTTACATTGTTCCTCTTGCTGGAGAAGTCTCCTTGATTTCTCTAGTGTAGGTGATCACTCGAAATACAAAAAAAAACAGGGAAAAAACATCTGTGAGAAAATACCTCTTTAAAAAAGAGAAAACTTTGTCATGATGAATCAGGAAGCTAAAGAAATGCAGTTAGAAATGCACTAGTAGCCTACAGCTAAAAACTGGGTAGCGTCCAGTTACATACAGTAGTGCAACTTGACATTAAGTTGAAACTGTTGATGAATTTTAACCAAAAAACCCCTTTTAAATAAGATTTGTCTTTCTAAATAAGGAGTTGAATCATATTTCTATTATTGCTTACTGATGTAAATGATACCACAGATTCCTTTTTGAAAGCACTAGTTTCAGTTGTACCTTCTTTTAAGTGTATGGGGAAAAGTGCTTTTTATAATTTGGGTAAGACTTTATTTGATACTTACAGTATGGCCATTTTTAATGTCCTCTCTAAGTGAAACAATTTTTAATGCATTTCTGACAGTTTGCGGGCAGGAGGATTTTTTAATGTACAAATTACATTTACTTCTGAAAGAAAAGAATGATCTTGTTTTATTTCATTTTTATTTTCAAGTTTTAGTAGTTATGGCAGGAATGAGGGAATTGGACCCTGTATGGCAGAACAAGTGTAATTCATCACAGAGCCACAGGATCACAGAATGGGCAAGGTTGGAAGGGACCACAGTGGGTGCCCTGGTCCAGCCTCCCTGCTCCGGCAGGGTCATCCCAGAGCACATGGCACAGGATTGTGTCCAGACAGTTCTTGAATGTCTCCCGTGAGGGAGACTCTCTGGGCAACCTGTTCCAGTGTGTGGTCACCTGCACAGTAAAGAAGTTCTTTCTTGTATTCAGGTGGAACTTCCTGTGTATCAGTTTCTGCCCGTTGCCTCTCGCCCTGTTGCACCATTAAGGAGAGCCTGGCTAGGGGCAATGTCTGGCTGTGTCCTGCAGGTCACTTTCCATCATCAGCAGAGGTAAAGCAGGCATTGCAGGGATGGAGTGTGTCCCATCTGTAGGCAACTGCATTAGGATGAACAGATTGTGCTATGCCTGTTGGTCTGCACTGTCTGGAAGGGGCCTAAGTTGATGGTTCAGCTGTCGACATAAATACGTATTATATATAATATATTCAAAGACATCTCATGTGAGGGTGCAAAGAAGAAGGAGCCGGCCACTATTCAAAGCTGACAGGACCAGAGTCCTTTGGACTTTTTGTTATAGTAGCTTAGGCCACATTTACTGAGAAAAGTAGTATCTTGTTAGTAATGGTTCTTGTGCTCATAGTTTGTCATACAATGTTTTTGCCAATGCATTTGCTCTGTTGTGATTTTTTTTTTCTACAATGCTTGTAGAAGTATACAAAATCTTTCTGCAATCTAAAAAAGACTAATAACATATTTAAACTCACTAATTTAAACACTTGTTACTGTTTCTTTTTCCTATTAATGACTTGTCTTATTTTGCTTTACTTGAGTGGGTCAGGGGCTTTCTACTTGTGAATTTAAATGAGTTCCTTCACTTGTCCATCCAACATCAAGATATTATATTTTTCCTTCTACCTTTCTAGTTCAAATTAAAAGGCCAAGCCTAGAAAATTTATAGGATGTAGGATGTCTATTTGAATCCCTGAAAGCTCCTTCAGGACTTTATAAACTCAGAAATCCATGTCTTGACATAACATATGTTCCTGAATCTGTGGAGGGAAATTGTAACTGGAAAGTGTCTTTGAGCTTTAAGATTTCTGTCACAGGGATTTTATTGCCAGACAAATTGCTATGTAATTAACTGATGACTTCAAATCACAAGTTCTTGTCAGAAAATGAAATAGTACATCATTCTGAATTAAGTGAGATCTGTTAGTTTGAAAACAAAGTTAATTGTCCTATGCTTCTTAATACTTAAACTTCTTTTGTGGTTCTCTTTCTTTAGAAAATGGATTGTCTTAAAAATTCTAAGTATTTGGCTTATCTTCACTAATTTGCATTTAAATTATGACTTTTGTCTTTTGTGCAACTAGAATATAAAGAAATGCTGATAAAGACATAATTAGGTAGCACTTTCCTTTAAGGGTTTATAACTGCTTACTGCTAAGATATGTGAGAGGAAATGAAAGAAAATTGATAGTGTTGTGCTGATCCTTCCATATACTTTTCTTCCATAATATATCCGTTGCATACCCTGAGGTTCAAAGCGGGAATCTTCTCTTCTGGCACACAAGAATTTTGTGGGATAATTGACCTTCATACTTGCTAGTCTAAACAAGAGTGGTCTGTGAGACTGTGAATATAGGCATATAGAATGCATAGAGCGTGTATTGTTTATGTAAGATAGCAAATTGCTGAGTTTCCCCTTCCTCTATTTCCTTTCCTTTTCCACTACGTTAATATTTAGATCAGAAATAAAACTAGATGGCCACCTCCTCAAGTGCATTTTGTATGAATAAGCAAAGGAGGAGGGAAATGACTTTTGTATTCACTTACATGCACTTGTAGAGTCACCTCAGCAATATAAATAGGTTTGACACATACAATAAAAGTGTATCTGTATGTGTATGAATTAAACGGCAAAGGGTGTAGCTCTGAATAGTTAAAATAGTGTACCTTCTATAAAATATGTTCTTAGTGTACGCTACAGGGACTCTGCTACGAAATGTGGTTTTACAAGAGATGTAAGGGGGAAAAAGAGGAGATGAATAAAATAGTAGAAGTGTAAGAAGAGAAGACAACCACACGCTGTCCTCTGCTTTTGGGGAATCATCTGTAAACTCAGCATGAGTTTCTCATGTTGTTCATAGTCTTTCAATCCAAGAAGTTGAGAAATATGAAAGAAATAATAAATGCTACCTTAGAATATTTTCTGATTATCCCTGTCCCCAAAGATTCTAACTTCACTTTTAATTTCTGTTCATAGAAAATCATAGGCTTGCTTGGAAAACTTTGAATGTCTAGTCAAAGCAGAATACAGAAACACTAATAAATGTTTTTTATCTGCTCAAAACCACACAGCTCATTCAAAGACTGCGGCTGTATTTTTGGGGCTTTAGACACTTTCAGAACTGTTACAGATTGTGCATGTTATTATCTGGTGGGATGCAGCTGTTAGTCACCCATTTTACAACTGAAAGTTTTAGTTTCACATGTGGCTTCAAGCTGAGTTCTGAATAGAATTTAACTCTCTTACTTACAGTGATTATCCCACGTAGGAAGTGCAGTGACTTCTGCACACCTTTCTGCACATCAAATGAAAATTGGTGGCAGACTCAGAGTTTATGATTCACGTTTGGACTTAATAGTCACCAGTGAATCTTTACCTAGAGATGACAAACAGATTTGGCTGTTGCAGTAGTTCACATAAACATTTTTCCACCTGCTGGCATTCTTTTTGCTTTGTTTTTATTAATTAGTTCCTATCTGAACTAGTACAGACACTAACAGTGTTTCCCTGCTTTCCATTTTTCTTTTTTAAGATCGTGAAGAATTCGTGAAAACTGGATTTTTTTTTTCTATTTTAAAGTTATGCATATTTAAATGTGACGCAAGAAAGATTTATCACCGTTTAAGGGAAGAATAGAAGATTACTATAATTTCCCATCCTAAACAGTCAGTTTTCCCAAGATCACTGGATCTTTTCTTGGCTGGTGGTTTTGAGAACTTTCTGTGCTAAGGGCTAAAAGTTTTCTGCTTTTTAGCCTTATTGGAAAGGACTTGTATAAACTTTAAAGTTTAACAAATTCTTTCTAATTGGCTAATATTTTTAAAATGTGTCATGCCTTGTTTCAGATTATTTTTTTTAATATATATGCTCTTTTAGACGTAAATTGCAGTAGAGAATTGCCTATTAACTGAATTCATGCAAGAAATTCTTGGCTGTTTTAGGTGCCTGTGCATTTTAGCACATTTAGCTGTCTGATATTATAGCAGGGGATCATGCCTGTACTCTTCCCACAGATGACTCTAATGGGATATCTGGTAGTTGGATATACTGCCTGCCATCTTTAGACTGCACTGTTGTTCTTGGAGCCGTGTATAAACATCTCTTATCCTGAATAGTCTGCTGCTGTCACAAAGTTAGTGGTTTCCTGTTGGAGCATATGTTGCCCATATGGGCTGCTCTACATGCTGCTTCCCCTCCAGTCATTCCTATCAACTGTGTTGTGGATCTGAGAGTTTTAAGTTCCAACCCTGGATGACCTACATAAGGTTGAAAAGCAGCCTTTCTATTTTTTAGCCACTGTAATTATTTTGGATCAACTGTTGAAAGCATTTAGAAGAAGTTGTATTTAGAAGTAAATATATCACACTCGACTTGTGCAAAACATTTGCATTGTGAGCTTTTGGTTGATGGTGTTTGTTTGCTGAGACAGGGAGGTGTGTGCTGTACTCTTGGCAGCTGACAGAAGAGCTGGCAGAGCCGCGGGTGTGCCAGGTGCCTCTGCGAAGAGCAAAGGATGGTCTCACACCAGCACCCCCTCCTGCATTCAGTGTGCACACGAGCCTCGTGCTGCACAGCGAGATGGAGAGGCACTGGGGCATATGAGCAAAGCAAAAGCCAGGCTGGCAGCTGTCCCACAGCCCGGTGGCTGGCAGGGAGCCTGTCACCAGTGCTGACCGGAGGAAGGGAGAGCCAGGGCATGCACCGAAATGTGAGCTGAGCTGGGTGCTGCATCCACCCGGAACACCAAAAGGATCGGAAACAAGGAAAATGAATTGGTGGCAAGAATGAAAAATGCTGAAAACTGTCAGTTGGGATTGATGCAAAGACAGTGATAGCAGTGGGGAATAACAGAGAGGTTTCTTCAGTAATAACAAAACATAAATTAAATTAATAACTGCCTAAGCAGTTTGTATTACCAGACTCTGAGATAATTCACCAATATAATAAAATCAATGACATGCTGCAGTTCCTCTAGCCAAATATTTTGTGGGCAAAATAAACTAATAAAACAGCACCGAAAGGCCATCTGCTAACAAGAGACACTATATTAAAACCTGTCATATTACCATTAGCATGTGTGCATGCATGTAAAATGGGGTCCTGCAAATCTTTAAAAAGAAAAAAAGAATAATACTATTTGTATCTAGTGTAAAAGCTATTACAATACAATAATTCCAATAATATTTTGCAATTCCTCTTGTTGATACACATATTCGTAATTGTGTGGGATATTTTTCAGTGAGAGAATTAAATCCTTTTTCCAAAAGGTAGAAATCATCAGCATAAAGAATTCTTTAGTAAAGACTTAGCTCTAGGCTCTCATCATAAGGTTCAGTAATATGCTAACTTTTAATCTACGTTGGCAATGTAAGGAAAAACCCCGTCTCTGGGAGCTCACTCTGCATGTCTTTGTGAGAAAAACACTTTGTAGATGAAAAAGCGTGTGACAATGATTGGGAAAATCATAATTTTTATGTTCTGGACCTCTCTGACTCAACTGATGCAAATTGTGTATGGTTCTTCCCAAGTCCCTCTGAAGCAGCAAGACGATTATGCACTGTGTGCATTGCCTCTGCTTCATTATCTTGCCTTTTTCAGTTTCATTGTTTTTGTCATACTGATAGGAGCTTATTAGATTCCTATTATTATAGGAATTAATTTATTAATTAATCTCAAAATCAGTTATCATACTAGTTTTTTATCCTGGCTGTTGTTGCACTGTAATTTGCTGGCCTTTATACTGTTAACAAAGAAATATACCTGAGATTTTTTTCACTTGCTTGGTGGAGTGTAGGTTTTCACCAGTTCTTGACTGTGGTCTGTTCCCACTGTATCCTGGAGCCAGACGACTACTTATTCAGTTCACTCTGTTGTAGTGAAGGAAAACTGTGTCACTTTTTGTTCTTTGTATGTTGCTTATACATCTTGCCTGGGAAATTATGTAGCCTCTCATCTGTAAGTTGCCTTCTAGAGGAAGGAGCCCTTTGGAAAGAAGCTGTCCTGGACAACAAATCTAAGCCTTTATTAAAACTGATTTCTCCATCTCAGGAAGTGTCTCTTCAGTGACTAAGGAGACTGAATTTTTCCCAGGAGCTGTGGTGTCTTGATCAGTATCCTAAATTACTAGAGGAGGTCTGTCTTCTCTGAGTGCTTCTTAAGATCTTGCTTAGTAATGCTACCCTGCTGTAGGGATAAAATGAGGGGTAGAAGCTGGAATAGAGAGTAGTCCTTTTAAGCAGTGTCTTAATAAGATGGGAGAAGATGGCAGACCATAAATTTTGGGTCCAGTGAAACTTTCCTGTGCAAAGGTAAATAAAACTGACAATGACCTGTGCTGATAATGACACTAAGGCTTAAAAGCTATGAAGCTATTTTTTGGTTTCCTCTCTCTATATTTCAAAGCTTTTCCTCTCCAGGCAAGTAGAAACAGCAGAACTGCCAACTCTGTCAGTAAAGAAAAATAATAAATTGAATCCTGGTCTGTGTCCCCATGTGGAACAGGGAAAAGTGACCCATATTTATATCATTCGTATTTGTTACTTGTAAGATGTTCTTTAGGTCCATCTTCTAGTTTTAGCTCTCAATTTTGTCTTCTTTCAAGACACATCTAATTGTTTCATCTCTTTCTCCTGAATGTACATCTTGTATGGTTTCTGTACCTTTCTTCTTGCCTTCTGCTTTCCAATATCTCTGCCCTAAATGCTCCTATGAAATCTTAGAAGGAAGGTATAAACTGAGCTTTCCCAAAAAAAAACTGGGGAAAATTTTAGGGAAGTTACAATTTGATTATGATTGTTGGTATATGTTGGATTTTGGAGGCTTTTTGAACGTTTATATTGACTCTCAATAGCTGAAGTCCCAAATCTAACAGTTCTGTGTGTTTTAACTGTAAGGCTAAACTTTCTTTTCTACATTTTTGTGGTTTGTTGTTTCTTTTGGGGAGGCAGGGGTGGAAGAAATGGTGTGGGAAGAAGTGTTTACTTAAGCATTTCCCAGTTTTAATTAAGAAGATATGATCAGCTGATTTGTCACAATTTTTCAGTGTTTGAGGGAGAAGGGAGTGGGGAAGGGGACCAGTTTATGTTAGTTTGCAAAATCAGGCAATTCTGTGTTTGTTTACCATGTTATACAGTAAAAGATATGAAAGCACCAAGCTGCCAAACACTATTATTCCGGTGCATTTGACAAATTAGGACAGTGGAAAGATAGTGTCTTGGAACTCATCTGTGATGGTAAATACTGGCTCAGTTTGATTATCTCAGGAGGACTTCTAAATATCACAGAGTGGGTAGAGTTGGAAGGGACCACTGGAGCCAAGCTGGTCCAACCTCCCTGCTCAAGCAGAGTCTCCTAAAGCACATCATTCAGAATTGTGTCCAGACAGCTTCTGGGTATCTCTGGAGAAGGAGAATCCACAATGTCTCTGGGAAATGCAGTCTAAGATTACTCACTAGACAGACAAAATTTCATTTCTTTTGATAGCTTTGAAGTAATTTATTGTGGTTTTTTTCTTTAAACATTTCTTATACCAATTCATCAACATAGCACTTAAAAATGAAGGATTTCTAAATTATCCTTGTTAACTATATCCCTCTTAGTGGTCTAGGCAACTTGATTTATATTTGAAGTTAGTTTTGTTCTGATTCTGGTTTACACTAAAGGACTTCCAGTCATTCCTGCCAACCTTAAATTCTCTAGGATTATATTGGAACAATGAATGGTTACATGATTAGATTGAATTGATATTTCAAATTTAAATTTCCAGTACTGCAAACGTGATTGATTGCACATGTGATTGCAGATTAGGTAATTAGTTTGTTAAAATCTGTTTGGAATTCATGCTTCATGTAGGTTTAGAAAATTTGACTACATTGAAATAAAGGTGCTTTTTTTCTAGTTATTAATAACATCTGCTGCTGTTTTAAATCTGAGGTCTAAACCAAGTTTCTAAGATGCAGAATTTTTCACTTGTATTGATTGCTTGTCCATTTTGGACTGCTAGGATGTAGGGAGTTTGTTAACTAGTTGTTCTACTTCTTTCAACACTAATATGTATCCTTTAGAGTCAGTGTGCTTGACCAAATTTATCAACCATCTTCCTTTCCTTTCATTAATCAGAATACTAATGATCCTATTTCCCCCCTGGATTTCCTGCCAAGAAGTCTGTGAAGCAGTCTTGCATAATAGATTTAATTGAAGTGTTTTGGTTAATAAGACAGATCTGAACATACTTGGTTCAACTTCTTGGTTCAGTTCTTTTCCACGGCTGCTTATTTTTTTAAACTTTCTCTAGAGGTTCCAATCTGTGTAAATGAGATCACTCTATAGCCACAAAGAATGAAGTTTGGATTTCCATCAGTTATTTATCTGCCTGATTTTGCAGCAACAAGTGGTATACAATGAACGTTCTTAACCCCATCCTCACTGAGTGTAGTGGGTTTACAAGGCCTGG